>NW_026505532.1:0-17451 GCF_026875155.1 Cherax quadricarinatus
ACTCTGAATCCAATTCATTATTTCTTTAATTCTGAAGTATTTCGACTGTTCAGTAGTCATGTACATACTGGAACTGCACATAATTAATACAAAGAACCAAGAATATCCAGACGGAATTAAACCACTATCTACGAGAGGACATAAACCAAATAGGTTGGATTTGACAGGAAAACTGGTTGGATCTGAGTGGGACTTGCACAAGAGTTAATAGATTTGTTAAATTAGACAAATGTGCAACTCTTGGGTATCTTTATTAAGGAAACGACTCAAGGTTGAGGGACTGATTACCTCATTCTCCTCCTATTCTTCAAGCTTCTCCTGTGTATGGACTGATGAAGCCACTAATTTATCAATGTGTCGGTTCTGTGAACCATTCATCTATAGTTAATACATTTATCAAGACTTATTGCTAGGGTAGCATTGAAAATAGGTTGGGCAAATATTCTGCAGAGTTCCTCCTTTCTTATATTCTAAACCTAACAAAGCAAAAATAATAGATAAATAATAAAGAAGGTAACCTTGGGAACCCAGACTGAGGAAGTTGTTGTTATGCGTCGGGTAGAAGTGCGCCGAGACGATGAAAGTGGCGACCATCAGTAATGTATGGTAAATGTTGGTGGCAGGCATTATTATGGTGGTGAGCACAGGTTGAGGTGGTGGTGAGCACAGGTTGAGGTGGTGGTGAGCACAGGTTGGGGTGGTGGTGAGCACAGGTTGAGGTGGTGGTGAGCACAGGTTGAGGTGGTGGTGAGCACAGGTTGAGGTGGTGGTGAGCACAGGTTGAGGTGGTGGTGAGCACAGGTTGAGGTGGTGGTGAGCACAGGTTGAGGTGGTGGTGAGCACAGGTTGAGGTGGTGGTGAGCACAGGTTGAGGTGGTGGTGAGCACAGGTTGAGGTGGTGGTGAGCACAGGTTGAGGTGGTGGTGAGCACAGGTCACAGGTAGAGGTGCAATGACATTTGCAGGCCAGAGCGTCTTTTATATGCCCCAAGTAGTAGTAGTAGTAGTAGTAGTGGTGGTGGTGGTGGTGGTTAGTAGTAGTAGTAGAGGTGGATGTAATAGTAATAGTAGTAGTGGTAGTAGTAAGTTTATGATGAATGGTTTTGAAAACCGACAAGTTGAAGAACTGAGATAATTATGCATCATATGGGAATCTTTATTGAAGAAACCTTTCGCCACACAGTGGCTTCATCAGTCCAATACAAAGTAGAAGTGGGTAAGGAGAGGAGGAGTTTGAGGTAATCAGTCCCTCAGCCTGGAATCGATGTGTTCAGTTCATCAGTCTTGTAGGAAGTGAGGGGTAGGAGAGGTTGCTGCTTACCATAACCCATAAGTCCTTTTCGCATTCGGTATGGCAAAGTTCTATATTATTTAGCTGATAAGTGCTACACGTGTTATGAACATTCCTGAACTTCAGAACTTTGTGAATATTAAAATGGTATAAAATACCGACAGGTTGTTAAGTAAGACATGCAACAGTTAAGTATCTTTATTTCGAAACGTTTCGCCTACAGTAGACTTCTTCAGTCGAGTACAGAAAAGTTGATAGAAGCAGAGGAGATGTGAAGACGATGTAATCAGTCCATTACCCTTGCATAAATGGGGAGAAATCAGAGTGGGGAAGTGTCACGAGCGGTGTTCCACAGGGGTCAGTGTTGGGCCCCCTGCTGTTCACAATCTACATAAACGACATAGATGAGGGCATAAAGAGCGATATCGGCAAGTTTGCCGATGACACCAAAATAGGCCGTCGAATTCATTCTGACGAGGACATTCGAGCACTCCAGGAAGATTTGAATAGACTGATGCAGTGGTCGGAGAAGTGGCAGATGCAGTTTAATATAGACAAATGCAAAGTTCTAAATGTTGGACAGGACAATAACCATGCCACATATAAACTAAATAATGTAGATCTTAATATTACGGATTGCGAAAAAGATTTAGGAGTTCTGGTTAGCAGTAATTTGAAACCAGGACAACAGTGCATAAGTGTTCGCAATAAAGCTAATAGAATCCTTGGCTTCATATCAAGAAGCATAAATAATAGGAGTCCTCAGGTTGTTCTTCAACTCTATACATCCTTGGTTAGGCCTCATTTAGATTATGCTGCACAGTTTTGGTCACCGTATTACAGAATGGATATAAATTCTCTGGAAAATGTACAAAGGAGGATGACAAAGTTGATCCCATGTATCAGAAACCTTCCCTATGAGGATAGACTAAGGGCCCTGAATCTGCACTCTCTAGAAAGACGTAGAATTAGGGAGGATATGATTGAGGTATATAAATGGAAGACAGGAATAAATAAAGGGGATGTAAATAGTGTGCTGAAAATATCTAGCCTAGACAGGACTCGCAGCAATGGTTTTAAGTTGGAAAAATTCAGATTCAGGAAGGATATAGGAAAGTACTGGTTTGGTAATAGAGTTGTGGATGAGTGGAACAAACTCCCGAGTACAGTTATAGAGGCCAGAACGTTGTGTAGCTTTAAAAATAGGTTGGATAAATACATGAGTGGATGTGGGTGGGTGTGAGTTAGACCTGATAGCTTGTGCTACCAGGTCGGTTGCCGTGTTCCTCCCTTAAGTCAAAGTGACCTGACCTGACTCTGTTGGGTGCATTGGCTTAAGCCGGTAGGAGACTTGGACCTGCCTCGCATGGACCAGTAGGCCTTCTGCAGTGTTCCTTCGTTCTTATGTTCTTATGTGCAACATCTGGGTATCTTTATTGTAGACGTTTCGCCATCCAGTGGCTTTATCAATACAAATTCTAGGACATAGCTTGAAGACAGTAGGACTATATACAGAAGATGAGGTAATCAGTCCCTCAACCTAGGAGTAGGTGCGAAGAGCACCATAGTCGTGGACTATGGTGTCTTAATTTCATCTTGTCGGTATTATATACCATTCTACGGTGCGAAGTGCACCGTAGTCGTGGAGATTCTGAAGCAGAACGAAACGAACGAACGAACGAAAGTACAGGTAAGATCCCAAACGGGATGAGCGGGGAAGACGGGACAGACGAATATAGTGCTGGAGAGGAGTGTTCTTAGTCGTAGAAATAGAGCCAGGGCTTAACCCAGCAGCGAAGGCGATCGTGGGACAGATATTGAGAAGAGAAATTCAGGCTCTTCTATTGGGACTCCGGTGTGGTGAGCGGGAAGGACGGGACAGGCAAAGATTAGCGCTAGAGAGGAGTGGAAATAAATGGTATAAAATACCGACACAATGGAAATATAAACACATATGTGCAAGAAAGGTATAAAATACCGACA
Organism: Cherax quadricarinatus; assembly: GCF_026875155.1. NCBI lineage: Eukaryota > Metazoa > Arthropoda > Malacostraca > Decapoda > Parastacidae > Cherax > Cherax quadricarinatus. Next base: position 3,274 of record NW_026505532.1, read on the forward strand.
ATATGAAAGTTAAGACACATGTGCAACATCTGGATATCTTTATTGTAGACGTTTCGCCATCCAGTGGCTTTATCAATACAGATTCTAGGACATAATAGGAAGACAGTAGAACTATATACAAAAGATGAGGTAATCAGTCCCTCGGCCTTGGAGTTAGTGTTCACAGCATCGTGGTGTGAACACTAACTCCAAGGCCGAGGGACTGAACATAAGAACATAAGAACGAAGGAACACTGCAGAAGGCCTACTGGCCCATGCGAGGCAGGTCCAAGTCTCCTACCGGCTTAAGCCAATGCACCCAACCTAGTCAGGTCAGGTCACATTGACTTAAGGGAGGAACACGGCAACCGATCTGGTAGCACAAGCTATCAGGTCTAACTCACACCCACCCACATCTACTCATGTATTTATCCAACCTATTTTTAAAGCTACACAACGTTCTGGCCTCTATAACGGTACTTGGGAGTTTGTTCCACTCATCCACAACTCTATTACCAAACCAGTACTTTCCTATATAAGAACATAAGAACATAAGAAAGCAGGAACACTGCAGCAGGCCTGTTGGCCCATACTAGGCAGGTCCTTTACAATTCATCCCACTAACAAACATTTGACCTACCCAATTTTCAATGCTACCCAAGAAATAAGCTCTGATGTGCAAGTCCCACTCAAATCCATCCCCTCCCACTCATGTACTTATCCAACCTAAATTTGAAACTACCCAAAGTCCTAGCCTCAATAACCCAACTAGGTAGACTGTTCCACTCATCAACTACCCTATTTCCAAACCAATACTTGCCTATGTCCTTTCTAAATCTAAACTTATCTAATTTAAATCCATTACTGCGGGTTCTCTCTTGGAGAGATATCCTCAAGACCTTGTTAATATCCCCTTTATTAATCCCTATCTTCCACTTATACACTTCGAATCAGGTCTCCCCTCATTCTTCGTCTAACAAGTGAATGTAACTTAAGAGTCTTCAATCTTTCTTCATAAGGAAGATTTCAATGCTATGTATTAATTTAGTCATCCTGCGCTGAATGTTTTCTAACGAATTTATGTCCATTCTGTAATATGGAGACCAGAATTGAGCTGCATAATCTAGGTGAGGCCTTACTAATGATGTATAAAGCTGCAGTTTTGACCTCTGGACTTCTGTTGCTTACACTTCTTGATATAAATCCCAGTAATCTATTTGCCTTATTACGTACGCTTAGGCATTGCTGTCTTGGTTTAAGGTTGCTGCTTACCATAACCCCCAAGTCCTTTTCGCAATCTGTATGGTTAAGTTCTACATTATTTAACTTATAAGTGCTAGGGTTATGGACTCTCCCGAGCTTCAGAACCTTGCATTTATCTACATTGAACTGCATCTGCCACTTTTCTGACCAAGAGTAGAGTTTGTCTAAATCCTCCTGAAGTTCCCTAACATCTACGTTTGAATCAATTATCCTACCTATCTTCGTGTCATCGGCGAATTTGCTCATATCACTAGTGAACATTAAAATGGTATAAAATACCGACAGATTGTTAGGTAAGACACATATGCAACAGTTAGGTATCTTTATTTTGAAACGTTTCGCCTACACAGTAGGCTTCTTCAGTCGAGTACAGAAAAGTTGATAGAAGCAGAAGATACTTGAAGACGATGTAATCAGTCCACCACCCTTAAAGTTTTGAGGTGGTCAGTCCCTCAGTCTGGAGAAGAGCATTGTTCCGTTGTCTGAAACAATATGAAATTGAAGTGACAGAATCGGGCCTTATATAGTGCCAGGAGGTGAGACGTAGGTTGATTTGGGAGGGCAGGTCCTTCTCAAACCCAGCCGTTCTCACTAGTAGATGTTGTCGAAGTAGATGGTCTGTACCAAGATACCCTTGTGTTGCAGTGTCTGACAGAATGAACATTAAAATGGTATAAAATACCGACAGATTGTTAGGTAAGACACATATGCAACAGTTAGGTATCTTTATTTTGAAACGTTTCGCCTACACAGTAGGCTTCTTCAGTCGAGTACAGAAAAGTTGATAGAAGCAGAAGATACTTGAAGACGATGTAATCAGTCCATCACCCTTAAAGTTTTGAGGTGGTCAGTCCCTCAGTCTGGAGAAGAGCATTGTTCCGTTGTCTGAAACGGAACAATGCTCTTCTCCAGACTGAGGGACTGACCACCTCAAAACTTTAAGGGTGATGGACTGATTACATCGTCTTCAAGTATCTTCTGCTTCTATCAACTTTTCTGTACTTGACTGAAGAAGCCTACTGTGTAGGCGAAACGTTTCAAAATAAAGATACCTAACTGTTGCATATGTGTCTTACCTAACAATCAATCACTAGTAATTCCTTCATCAAGATCATTGATATATATTATAAACAACAACGGGCCCCAAGACTGATCCTGTGGAACGCCACTTGTTACTGATCCCCACTCGGATTTAACCCCATTTATGGACACTCTCTGCTTCCTGTCTGTGAGCCATGATTCGATCCACGAGAGCACCCTTCCCCCAATGCCATGAGCTGCTACTTTCTTCAACAGTCTTTGGTGCGGAACTCTATCAAATGCCTTACTAAAATCTAAGTAAATAATATCAAATTCTTTATCGTGGTCAACAGCCTCAAAAGCTTTACTGAAGAAAGTTAATAAATTAGTTAGACAAGACCGGCCTCTTGTGAATCCATGCTGAGTATCATTAATCAAGCTATGCTTATCGAGATGGCTTCTTATAATCTCAGCTATAATTGACTCTAGTAATTTGGGCCTACAATTGAGGTAAAAGGGCTTGGGGGCCCGGTAATTTGAGGGTTTTAAAAGACTTGCCCCCCTTTTTTTAAAAAAATGGGAATTTAACATTACCTTTTCCACATATCAAAACACTGCATTTTTAAAAAGAGATAAATTAAAAATATTATTTAAATTTTGGTTCACAGTTTTCCCCATTTTGCTTTCCTTTAGAACCCTTGAAAAAACCCCCTCAGGCCCCCGGGGGACTTTTTTTGGGCTTCAGTCTGCTATTGCTTAAAACCATCTCCAAATTTGGACGTGATTTTAAAAATTAATTTTCTTTTTTCTATCCACTAAAAAAAATTAATTACCGGAATATTTTTTAGTGTCTTCCTGTGAAAAAAAACCGAGAGAAAAAAATTTATTTAAAATCGGGGCACATTTCTTCTCTTTGTCAGAAAATTTTCCCCCTTTTTTTAAATTTTTAAAGGGGGAAACCTATTTTACCCTCTGATTTTTGTTCAAATTAGCCCCTGGAAAAAATTTTTTTGGTTGTTTTAAAATTTCCCTGGGAAAATTTTAAATTTTTCATAGCCCCTTTTAGCTTTTTTTATCCCTTTTAAACGTCCCCTTAATGTCAATTTTACTGTTTATAAGATGACCCTCGCCCCTTTTTGATACCCCTTTAAAAAACCCTTTTCTTTTTTCCCTAGTAGATTTTTTCACCCTATTATTCATCCATTTTGGGTCATTTCTATTTGATCTAATTTCCTTTTTAGGGAAAAAACGTTCTTTGAGCAGCATGTATTGTTTTTCAAAAAACTGTCATTTGATAGCCCCTTTTCGTTCCCCCAAGTCAACAGATGTAAGTTTTCTCAAACCCCCTTCGTAATCTCCCAAAAACGAAAATCTGGGACGTTACTTTTTTAAATCCCTACATAATACCTCCATTAAATTCTACTTTAAAAAGATTTGTGGTCGCTAGCACCCATTTTCCTCGGGAAAATTTCTAAATTATTTAACAAGGGATTCATTTTTGCCAGAACTAAGTCAACAGGTTTTTCCCCCTTGTAGGTTCTGTCAAAAACTGCTTAAAAAAACCAATCCTGAATATTTTCTAAAAAAATCGTATGATTCAAAATTTTCCCAGTCAAGAAATTCCAATCAATATGACTAAATTTAAAAGTCTCCTAAAAATTACTCATTACCCGCCCCTTGTGGCCCAAAAAATTTTCCCTTCCCCATATTTAGTCCCCCCCCCCCTGGCCCTTTTTCAAAATTTTGGGGGGACGGTAAATCACATTTAAAATTTAAAATTTTTCACCCCCTCGGGGAAAACTTTACCCAAAACAAAACTCTTTTTGGGGTTACTTCAATTTAAAACCCCCCGTTTTTTTTGAAGAGTTCAAGCGTTCCGGAAAAAACAAGCCCCCCCCACCCCCCTTTCCCGATACTTTTTATTTACTTGGAAAAAATTTTAAAAAACCTGAATGGACATTCTGCAGGCATTCCCCGGACTTTTTGAATTAAACCACGCCCTCAGTAATGGCAAATAATCTAGGTTACCTGCACTAGCAACTAATTAAACTGGGCCCTCTTTTTCCCAAGCCCTGCGCTATTTGTCCCAAAATAAATTTTTAATTGCCCCTTTAAATCTCCTTTTTTTCCGCTCCTTTCTGTTATTCCCAAAAACCTATTACGTAAATTGTCAATTAGTGCCCCCTGGTTTTCCCCAATACCTCCTCATTTTCCCTTTTTACTAGTTCTCCTAGTACTAAATTTTAAACTCCCCTGGCGATTTCACAGTTTTTTCCCCGGCCAAAAAACCCATACCCCTAACTTTTCCTAGTTTAAAAAAAACCAAAACGGGCCCCCTCCACTGCTTTGGGGCCCGTGCTCCCCCCCCACACCTGCCCGGGGAACCCCCCATCCCGGGCCCATACTTTCCCATTTTTTTTCCCCCATGGGAAAGAGGGCCCCAGTTGTCAATAAAATGTTCCCCCGGCTTTTTCCTTAAGTATTTGTCCACCAGAATTGACCCCAAATTTGGGGCCCGGGACAACCATTCTTTTTTCCAACTCTCCCTTTGGGGCCAAAATGCCACATATGACGGGTTTTCCCCCCAACCCTTTTTTTTTAATTTATCTCTATTGCTGCCTTTTTCCTTTTAAATTTCAGGTCCCACCCTTACCCCTGCCAATATCTTTTGCCTCCAGCCTGGAAGATAATAGGTTTCCCCCAAATTCCCCTCTCATGATGTCATCCAAAACGGCTAACAAAATCCTTTCAAACCCGCCCAGGAAAACACTCTCTGCCTCCTACTTCCTATCCTTTTAAACAGAATGCCCTATCCATGTACCTAAACTGGCTATCCCCCCAAAAACAAAAATGTTTTTTACCTTCCTTTGGGGTGTCGGAGTGTTTCTCCGGTAGTCCCACTCAAAAATTCCCCGGGGCTTTAAAAACCCCTTGTTTGGGAATTTGTGGGGAGTTCTCGATGGGCTTCGTTGGGGTTTCTAGGGGGTGTCTCACTCACGTCTGCCAATGCTTCCTTTGGGGGCCGTTGTGGATTTTCCCCTAAAAACCCCCCATTGTCAGGTAGGCCCCCCGAGAATGAGTTGGAAGTTTCCCGGGGTCTTCTGGTTTCCCCGTTGTTTTTTTTTTGCCTCTTCCCAAACCCTTTTTCCCCTTTAAACTTCACTTGGTTCCATTTTTTGCCCGGCCATGACCAAGCTCCCCCCCCTTTAAAAACCCGGGGCCCCACAAAAAGGAGGGTTACTAAAAATCCCCGTTTCCTCGTCAATCGCCGTTTAAACTCCCCGTTTAGGGAACTCGAGTTCTTCTCCTCCTGTGGTAAAATGGCTCAAGAAGGGGGAAACCTGGTTCAGATTCACAAAAAGCACACAAAAAAGGTTTCACCCGGCTAAGTACAAAGTCCCCCCTGACCTAAAATCCAAAGGCACCCAAAAATGACTAAGTACATCACCCCCTGAGCAAATACACGTCCCCCATGAGCTAAGTACAAAATTTACCCCTGTGCTAATTTCAAAGGGCACCCTGAGCTAAGTACACGTCACCCCCTGAGCTAAGTACACGCAAACCCCTGGGGCTAAAATAAAAACGTCACCACTGAGCTAAAATACCCGTCACCCCTGAGTAAGTACAAAGTCACCCCCCTGAGCTAAGTAACGTCACCCTTAGCTAAGAAAAACGTCACCACTGAATTTTTTTTCCCAAATTTAAAAAAACCCTTGGGTTTCAGTCCTGTCATGCTAGATTTTTCCCGCACACTATTTACATCCCCCTTTTTTATTTCCCGTCTTCCCTTTATATACCTAATTTATATCCCCCTAATTCTAGCTTTCTAGAGAGTGCAGTTTCAGGGCCCTTAGTTTTTAACCCCATAGGAAGGTTTTTTTGATACATGGGGTCAAAAATTTGTCATCCCCTTTTGGAAAATTTTTTCCAGAGAATTTATATCCTTCCCGTAATACGGTGACCAAAAAATGTGCAGCATAATCTAAATGAAAGGGCCCAACCAAGGATGGGATTGAGTTTAAGAACAACCTGAGGGCCCCCTATTAAAAAATTTTTGCTTTTAAATGAAGCCCCGGATTCTATTAAACTTTATTGCGAAACCCTTTTGCACCCGTTGTCTTGGTTTTAGATTCTGCTAACAGAAACCCCCTAAAAACTTTTGGGAATCCCTAATTTAAGATCTACCTTATTTAGTTTATAAGTGGCATGGGTTATTGTCCTGTCCCCAAAATTTAGAACTTGGAAATTTTTCATATTTAAAATGCCATCTGCCATTCTCCCACCACTGGGATCAGTCAAATTTAAATCTTTCCCCGGGGGCTCGAATGTCCTCGTCAGGAAAAGAATTGACGGGCCCATCTTGGTGGCATCGGGAAACTTTCCGATGTCGGGTCTTTATGCCCCCCCTCTATGTCGTTTATGTAGAATTTTGAACAGCGGGGGGCCCAACACTGACCCCTGTGGAACACCGCTCGTGACACTTCCCCACTCTGATTTCTCCCATTTATGCAAAAATCTCTGCTGCCTATTTGTCAACCATGCCTCTATCCAGGAAAAAATTTCTCCTCCTATTCCATGTGCTTTAATTTTCCTCAATAGTCTCTGAGTGGGACCCTGTCAAAAGCCTTACTGAAGTCCATATACACAATATCATATTCATTACCATGATCTACCTCCTCAAATACCTTAGTGAAAAAAGTTAATAAATTCGTAAGGCAGGAACGCCCCTTTGTAAAACCATGCTGAGATTCGTTGATTAATTTATGCTTTTCAAGGTGGCTACGAACTGCCTCGGCAATTATTGATTCCATAAATTTTCCCACTATGGAGGTCAGGCTTATTGGTCTATAGTTCGAAGCTAAGGACCTGTCACCCGTTTTGAAAATAGGTATCACATTTGCCATTTTCCACTTATCTGGCACCATGCCAGTTTGTAGTGATATGTTGAAAAGATTAGCCAAAGGTGTGCTAAGCTCCTCTTTACATTCCTTTAGAACCCTTGCATACAGTTCATCAGGGCCTGGGGATTTGTTAGGTTTTAATTTATCTATTTGCCTAAGGACCATGTCACTTGTGACCCTAATCGTGCACAGAAGATACTTGAAAGACGATGTAATCAGTCCATCACCCTTAAAGTTTTGAGGTGGTTAGTCCCTCAGTCTGGAGAAGAGCATTGTTCCATAGTATGAAATAATATGGAGATGAAGTGACAGGATGGAGCTTTATATAGCGCCAAGAGGTGAGACGTAGGTCACTTCATCTCCATATTGTTTCATACTATGGAACAATGCTCTTCTCCAGACTGAGGGACTGACCACCTCAAAACTTTAAGGGTGATGGACTGATTACATCGTCTTCAAGTATCTTCTGTGCACGATTAGGGTCACAAGTGACATGGTCCTTAGGCAAATAGATAAATTAAAACCTAACAAATCCCCAGGCCCTGATGAACTGTATGCAAGGGTTCTAAAGGAATGTAAAGAGGAGCTTAGCACACCTTTGGCTAATCTTTTCAACATATCACTACAAACTGGCATGGTGCCAGATAAGTGGAAAATGGCAAATGTGATACCTATTTTCAAAACAGGTGACAGGTCCTTAGCTTCGAACTATAGACCAATAAGCCTGACCTCCATAGTGGGAAAATTTATGGAATCAATAATTGCCGAGGCAGTTCGTAGCCACCTTGAAAAGCATAAATTAATCAACGAATCTCAGCATGGTTTTACAAAGGGGCGTTCCTGCTTACGAATTTATTAACTTTTTTCACTAAGGTATTTGAGGAGGTAGATCATGGTAATGAATATGATATTGTGTATATGGACTTCAGTAAGGCTTTTGACAGGGTCCCACATCAGAGACTATTGAGGAAAATTAAAGCACATGGAATAGGAGGAGAAATTTTTTCCTGGATAGAGGCATGGTTGACAAATAGGCAGCAGAGAGTTTGCATAATGGGAGAGAATCAGAGTGGGGAAGCGTCACGAGCGGTGTTCCACAGGGGTCAGTGTTGGGCCCCCTGCTGTTCACAATCTACATAAACGACATAGATAAGGGCATACAGAGCGACATCGGCAAGTTTGCCGATGACACCAAAATAGGCCGTCGAATTCATTCTGACGAGGACATTCGAGCACTCCAGGAAGATTTTAATAGACTGATGCAGTGGTCGGAGAAGTGGCAGATGCAGTTTAATATAGACAAATGCAAAGTTCTAAATGTTGGACAGGACAATAACCATGCCACATATAAACTAAATAATGTAGATCTTAATATTACGGATTGCGAAAAAGATTTAGGAGTTCAGGTTAGCAGTAATCTGAAACCAAGACAACAGTGCATAAGTGTTCGCAATAAAGCTAATAGAATCCTTGGCTCATATCAAGAAGCATAAATAATAGGAGTCCTCAGGTTGTTCTTCAACTCTATACATCATTGGTTTAGGCCTCATTAGATTATGCTGCACAGTTTTGGTCACCGTATTACAGAATGGATATAAATTCTCTGGAAAATGTACAAATGAGGATGACAAAGTTGATCCCATGTATCAGAAACCTTCCCTATGAGGATAGACTAAGGGCCCTGAATCTGCACTCTCTAGAAAGACGTAGAATTAGGGGGGATATGATTGAGGTATATAAATGGAAGACAGGAATAAATAAGGGGATGTAAATAGTGTGCTGAAAATATCTAGCCTAGACAGGACTCGCAGCAATGGTTTTAAGTTGGAAAATTTCAGATTCAGGAAGGATATAGGAAAGTACTGGTTTGGTAATAGAGTTGTGGATGAGTGGAACAAACTCCCGAGTACAGTTATAGAGGCCAGAACGTTGTGTAGCTTTAAAAATAGGTTGGATAAATACATGAGTGGATGTGGGTGGGTGTGAGTTGGACCTGATAGCTTGAGCTACCAGGTCGGTTGCCGTGTTCCTCCCTTAAGTCAATGTGACCTGACCTGACTAGGTTGGGTGCATTGGCTTAAGCCGGTAGGAGACTTGGACCTGCTTCGCATGGGCCAGTAGGCCTTCTGCAGTGTTCCTTCGTTCTTATGTTCTTATGTTTCAGGGAAGGAAAATCCTGTGTCACAAACCTACTAGACTTTTATGACAAGGTGACAGAAGTAAGACAAGAGAGAGAGGGGTGGATCGACTGCATATTTTTGGACTGCAAGAAGGCCTTCGACACAGTTCCTCACAAGAGGTTACTGCAAAAGCTAGAGGACCAGGCACACATAACAGGAAAGGCACTGCAATGGATCAGAGAATATCTGACAGGGAGGCAACAACGAGTCATGGTACGCGACGAGGTGTCAGAGTGGGCGCCTGTGACAAGCGGGGTTCCACAGGGGTCAGTCCTAGGACCTGTGCTGTTCTTGGTATATGTGAACGACATAACGGAAGGGATAGACTCAGAAGTGTCCTTGTTTGCAGATGATGTGAAGTTAATGAGAAGAATCAAATCGGACGAGGATCAGGCAGGACTACAAAGAGACCTGGACAGGCTACAAGCCTGGTCCAGCAACTGGCTCCTTGAATTTAACCCTGCCAAATGCAAAGTCATGAAGATTGGGGAAGGCAAAGAAGACCGCAGACACAATATAGTTTAGATGGCCAAAGACTGCAAACCTCACTCAAGGAAAAAGATCTGGGGGTGAGTATAACACCGAGCATATCTCCTGATGCGCACATCAATCAGATAACTGCTGCAGCATACGGGCGCCTGGCAAACCTACGGATAGCGTTCCGATACCTCAGTAAGGATTCGTTTAAGACTCTGTATACCATCTACGTCAGGCCCATACTGGAGAATGCAGCACCAGTTTGGAATCCACACCTAGTCAAGCACGTCAAGAAATTAGAGAAAGTGCAAAGGTTTGCAACAAGACTAGTCCCAGAGCTACAGGGATTGTCCTATGAAGAAAGGTTGAGGGAAATCGGCCTGACGACACTGGAGGACAGGAGGGTCAGGGGAGACATAATAACGACATATAAAATACTGCGCGGAATAGACGAGGTGGACAAAGACGGGATGTTCCAGAGATGGGACACAGACACAAGAGGTCACAATTGGAAGTTGAAGACTCAGATGAATCAAAGGGATGTTAGGAAGTATTTCTTCAGTCATAGAGTAGTCAGGCCATGGAATAGCCTAGAAAGTGATGTAGTGGAGGCAGGAACCATACATAGTTTTAAGGCGAGGTATGATAGAGCTCATGGGGCAGGGAGAGAGAGGACCTAGTAGCAATCAGCGAAGAGGCGGGGCCAGGAGCTGTGATTCGACCCCTGCAACCACAAATAGGTGAGTACAAATAGGTGAGTACACACACACACACACACACACACACACACACACACACACACACACACACACACACACACACACACTCACACACACACATACATGCACAGGAGAGCAGTCGTTGAGCCGGAAATGAATATGCACAGGTGAGAAGGGAGGCCCAACGACAACATGAAAACGACATAGCAGCGAAAGCCAAATCTGACTTGAAGCTGTTATACAGCCACGTCAGAAGGAAATCAATGGTCAAGGACCAGGTAATCAGGCTAAGGAAGGAAGGAGGAGAGACAACAAGAAACGACCGTGAAGTATGTGAGGAACTCAGCATGGGATTCAAAGTTTTCACAGAGGAGACAAAAGGGATTCCAGAAAGACGGAGAGGTGGGGTACACCACCAAGTGTTGAACACAATACATACAATCGAAGGAGTGAAGAGGCTGCTGAGTGAGCTAGATACCTCAAAGGCGATGGGGCCGGATAACATCTCTCCATGGGTCCTGAGAGAGGGAGCAGAGGCGCTATGTGTACCTCTGACAACAATATTTAACACATCTTTCGAAACATGGAGATTACCTGAGGTATGGAAGACAGCAAATGTAGTCCCAGTTTTTTAAAAAGGAGACAGACATGAAGCACTAAACTACAGACCTGTATAGTATATAGTATAGTCACTGACATGTATAGTATGCAAAGTCATGGAGAAGATTATCAAGAGAAGAGTGGTGGAACACCTAGAAAGGAATGATCTCATCAACAACAGCCAACACGGTTTCAGGGATGGGAAATCCTATGTCACAAACCTACTGGAGTTCTATGACAGGGTAATAGCAGTAAGACAAGAGAGAGAGGGGTGGGTAGATTGCATTTTCTTGAACTTCAAGAAGGCGTTTGACATAGTTCCACACAAGAGATTAGTGCAAAAACTGGAGGACCAGGCAGTGATAACAGTGAAGGCACTACAATGGATCAGGGAATACTTGTCAGGAAGACAGCAGTGAGTCATGGTACATGGCGAGGTGTCAGAGTGGGCGCCTGTGACGAGTAAGGTTCCACAGGGGTCAGTCTTAGGACCAGTGCTGTTTCTGATATTTGTGAACGACATGACTTAAGGAATAGACTCCGAAGTGTCCCTGTATGCAGATGATGTGAAGTTGATGAGAAGAATTCAATTGGACGAGGATCTGGCAGAACTACAAAGGGATCTGGACAGGCTGTAGACCTGGTCCAGCAATTGGCTACTGGAGTCCAATTCCACGAAGTGCAAAGTCATGAAGATTGGGAAAGGGCAAAGAAGACCGCAGACAAAGTACAGTCTAGGTGGCCAGAGACTACAAACCTCATTCAAGGAAAAAGATCTTGGGTGAGTATAACACCAGGCACATCTGAGGCACGCGTCAATCAAATAACTGCTGCAGCATATGGGCGCCTAGCAAACCTAAGAACAATATTCCGACATCTTAAAAAGAATCGTTCAGGACCCTGTACACCGTGTACCTTAGGCCCATATTGGAGTATGCGGCACCAGTTTGGAACCCACACCTAGCCAAGCACGTAAAGAAACTAGAGAAAGTCCAAAGGTTTGCAACAAGACTAGTCCCAGAGCTAAGGGGTATGTCCTACGAGGAGAGGTTAAGGGAAATCGACCTGACGACACTGGAGGACAGGAGAGATAGGGGGGACATGATGACGACATATAAAATACTGAGAGGAACTGACAAGGTGGACAGAGACCGAATGTTCCAGAGATGGGACACAGCAACAGTTGAAAATTGAAGACTCAAATGAATCACAGAGATATTAGGAAGTTTGGAAAGCGATGTAGTGGAGGTAGGATCCATACATAGCTTTAAGCAGAGGTATGATAAAGCTCTTTGTGCAGGGAGAGTGACCCAGTAGCGGCCAGTGAAGAGACGGGACCAGGAGCTGTGATCCGACCCCTGCAACCACAACTAGGTGTTAGGTGTGTGTGTGTGTGTGCTCACCTAGTTGAGGTTGCAGGGGTCGAGTCCGAGCTCCTGGCCCCGCCTCTTCACTGATCGCTACTAGGTCACTCTCCCTGAACCGTGAGCTTTATCATACCTCTGCTTAAAACTATGTATGGATCCTGCCTCCACTACATCGCTTCCCAAACTATTCCACTTCCTGACTACTCTGTGGCTGAAGAAATACTTCCTAACATCCCTGTGATTCATCTGTGTCTTCAACTTCCAACTGTGTCCCCTTGTTACTGTGTCCAGTCTCTGGAACATCCTGTCTTTGTGTGTGTCTGTGTGCGTGTGTGCGTGTGTGTGTGTGTGTGTGTGTGTGTGTGTGTGTGTGTGTGTGTGTGTGTGTGTGTGTGTGTGTGTGTGTAACGAAAGCGCTTGGAATTTCATTATCCTTTCACAGTGGTGGTTGATTATCATATATATATATATATATATATATATAATATATATAATATAAAATATATATATATATATAATATATATATATATATATATATATATATATATATATATATATATATATATATATATATTATATATACATTCACTGAGCCATGCCAGCACTTTTCCTGTCTTAGTAAAATCCAAATAAACAATAATAAATTCTTTATCGTGATCAAGAGCCTCGAAAGCTTTACTGAAGTTAGTAAATTAGCTAGGCAGGAACGGTCCCTGCTGAGTATCATTAATCAGCATCAGTATCATTAATCAGCATCAGTATCATTAATCAGCATCAGTATCATTAATCAGCATCAGTATCATTAATCAGCATCAGTATCATTAATCTATATTCCGAAACGTTGCGTCTACGCAGTAGACGCAGTAGTTTTGATGTGCTTTAAATGTATTGTTTGTTAATTTAGAGTTATTTTTGCTTGATCAAATTTCCCTACTTGGAACATGTGTCGCCTGGGCAGCCATCTCCGCCTAGGCCTACAAAATCATCTGAACGAAAATCGGGTTAGGCTAGTCGCTAATCTGCTTTGGTTACATAACAGATATTTCATCACCTATTTAACGTGAAGATTTTATTTATGCATGCTTGACGTTTTCTTTATTATCTTGGCTGAGGACAACATATTTCTCATGGTGACCCCCCCCCTCCCCCTCCCCCCTCCCCCTCTCTTGAGCCTATCATTACAAATGTGTATAAAAAAATTAAAATACAGTTTTGACAAGACAATATTTATTGGAAAATATACACACAGAGTCTCACTCCTAAATTGTGAAAGTGGGTTTATATCGACGGATCAGCGGCTTCATCTCACCTTCGTGCAGTCCTAATTTGGACTTTGAATCGACAAATAATATCTTAAACTCAAAATGAAGTTGAACAAATTCCTGTTTTATTTCAAAAACTCGGGCTCTCAGGAACCAGCGCTCTCATCTCAGGAACCAGCGCTCTCATCTCAGGAACCAGCGCTCTCATCTCAGGAACCAGCGCTCTCATCTCAGGAACCAGCGCCCTCATCTCAGGAACCAGCGCTCTCATCTCAGGAACCAGCGCTCTCATCTCAGGAACCAGCGCTCTCATCTCAGGAACCAGCGCTCTCATCTCAGGAACCAGCGCTCTCATCTCAGGAACCAGCGCTCTCATCTCAGGAACCAGCGCCCTCATCTCAGGAACCAG
>NW_026505533.1:0-18358 GCF_026875155.1 Cherax quadricarinatus
TTTTTTTAGTGAGGGATACGGGCTACCGTCCGTTTTTATCTTGGACCTATTTGGCCTATCTGACTGCTGTCTCGCTCTGATTTTAGGGTTTGGCTTTTGGTCACTAGGAAAGCTGAGCTCTATCTAAGAGTTGGATGGTGGAGAGGATAGGCGGTCCCATTATTTTGTGCCATGGCGGCACGGTTACCACGGGGAGGTGGCAGCCCTAATCCTGAGCCTCTCGGGGTGGGGTGTGGGAATGCAAAGAGTACGTAACCTTTATTCGGCGCATGGACACACCCTCATTTTACAGGCATCTCCCCCAAACCAGCGAACCAGGTTGCTAAGAGTTGGTGATGGGGCCCCATCGTTCAACTAGTGACCAGGTTCTAGCCAATAAGAAGGTGGGATTGACAATCGCAGAGGTTATGTGGATACCGCTCTCCTGTCTGCCCTTGTCATTCCCATTCTAGAGCTGGTTGAGCACGGTCTGCTATCTTGTGGCTTCTATTTCTGCCTTGCTTACCGTGACGTGCACTATACTTATTACTGTACATAGTGTACATATTGCTGTTCTAAATTGGTGAAGGATAATAAAGTCTAAACTTTTTTTCTGCTGTGTTTCTTTTGCTCCCATTACACCTGGGATAACAGGCCTTTGAAATCCTAGGTTGTAATATCCATATACTAGGGTACCACTGTGGTATACACTATAGCACTATGTATAACACTAGGGTACCACTGTGGTATACACTATAGCACTAGTATAACAAAAGGGGTACCACTGTGGTATACACTATAGCACTATGTATAACACTAGGTACCACTGTGGTATACACTATAGCACTATGTATAACACTGGGGGTACCACTGTGGTTATACACTATAGCACTATGTATAACACTAGGGTACCACTGTGGTATACACTAAAGCACTATGTATAACACTAGGGTACCACTGTGGTATACACTATAGCACTATGTATAACACTAGGGTACCACTGTGGTATACACTATAGCACTATGTATAACACTAGGGTACCACTGTGGTATACACTATAGCACTATGTATAACATACTATTATCAGGGAAACTGTCTTTCCTCTGACAAAAAAGTTGTAATATTATTTTCACGGTCACTCTAGGCCTCAAGTTCCTCTCTGAGAGTCTGGTAATGTTTGTTATTGTACACTGATTCTCCTTTTTCCACTCAGTAGATATTATTATCTGCTAGATTAGTTCCAAGTGCTAGAGGGATGTATCTTATAAGTTCACTGGCACAGTTTAAAGTTCTAATATGCAAGAGAGACCGTGAAAAACATGATAAAACACAGCGGCACAGCAATGGCCAGGTAACTACAATACCTGTAACTTGTCAACAGAGAGACTTTCTGCTAAATCTTCCTCATTTTCATCACTGCTTTCTCCTCTACTGGTTTGCTGCTCTGGACTTACAACCATCTGCACAATTTCTGAGTCAGCAAAATAATGAAATATGAGTCAGTATAATGATGAAATTTGAAATTATGCTATCCAAAATTACTGCTTGATTACTGAGGGAAGCAGATTACTGATTGCCGGATTAGTGATGGCTGACCTGTACTGAAACTAATGCTTGTTTATCAGTCTCCAAAATCCTCACACTCCCGAGAGACTACAACCACTGATTGCTTCCATTCTTTGGCCGTCAAATAGGAAGACTTGCTTTCAAGTTGTTTTTGCCCAGCTGTTGAAAACTATTGCAATGACAGCAATATCACATTTAAAGCATTACTGGTATTGGATAACATCCCAGGACATCCAACCACACATGGATCTTTTTTTTTTTTTGACACGAAACACATCATTATTGCAGCACTTTTTTCAAGGAACCTGAAGTTTACCTGGAGAGAGTTCCAGGGGTCAATGCCCCCACAACCTGGTCTCTGACCAGGTATCATGGTGGATCAGGGCCTGATCAACTAGGCTGTAAACGGATGGGTTTGTAGGCGCCCTTATAAACACGAACATTAAAAATCAGGAACGTGACGGTAAGCTGTCCAATATACAAAAAGAGTTAGAAACAGAAATGCAAATAGCTAGAGCTTCATTTAAGGTTATTAATATAATATTCAAGAGGTTGCTAGTAGAATTGCAGTAAATCAACCATTCAAATCATTATGAAGCTGTGTGTAGTCTGTGGTCAGTCAAACAAACGGGCTTCCACATGGATAAAATTGTCTTTTTTTGTGGAAATTGGTGTCACGCTCCTTGTGCAGATATCCCAGAACTAGCTACAAGCAGTATTAAAACAGAGAAGTGTTTTTGGGTATGCCCAAATGAGGAAAATCTGTGGACTAAAATCACAAGGGTATTAAAAGAGGATAACATCAAAGCTGCTTTCATAGAAAACCTGGAAGCTTTCTAAAACAGATGGAACATAAAAAGTCTGGGCTGAATGGTACTGCCCTTGATACTGGCCATGTAGTCACAAACTGTAAGGCTGGGGGTGATGTCCTGGTATCAGTAAATGTGGGGCTGATAGTGCTGTCCGGGGAGACAGTAATGGTGAAGCTGGAGGTGCTGTCCTGGGAGACAGAAATGGTGAAGCTGGAGATACTGTCCTGGGAGACAGTAATGGTGAAGCTGGAGATTTTGTCCAGGTAGTCGGGAATTATACGCAGGAAGGAATACATATAAATGACCTCATAGAGGACAGGAGCCATAGTAGGGAAACAAGTGTAGTCAAAGATAAGATAAAACCAATATTGCAAACTAGAAATACCGCAGGAAATAGCAAACAAGAGGACTCCAATAGCAATAGTGAGGATAAATTACCAAAAACAACTGGTGGGAGCTCCATTGTTGGTGCTAGGGAGGATAGGAGTAAGACAGGGAAACATGCACCAACAGGGAATACAGTCACAGAAACCCAAGGCAAACGGAAACCAAGCCTGTGCACATACTATGCACTTGGTATCTGCTGGCATGGGAAATCTGGAAAAACAGATGGGACATGCAACTATGACCACCCTAGAAAATGTCATGCCCATATGACAACAGGAAAATGCAAACTCCCTTCCTGTAAGCTTTTTCACCCTGAAATGTGTACCTCTTCAGTACAGGAAAGGGCTGTGCTATAACTTAAATTGCCAGGCATACCATCTAAAGGGGACAAAAAGATATAAAACATCCAGGCCATGGGAAAACCTGGGTAGCCACAGCCACTCAAGAGGGAGAGGTTTTTTAGTGCCAGGAAGGAAAAAAAAACTGGCAGGAAAATGGCAGAAATCGTACACCAAATCCAGTCATTCCTGGAGTGGAACCACAGTCGATGGCCTCCACTCCAAACCAACAGATACAGATACTAATGCCGGAAAAAAAAATCCCCCCCAGTACCAACAATACCACCAGTCCGATAACATTCTTCTTTGCAAATATACAGGGTCTAAAGCCAGCAACAAACAACAAAATACCTTTCATCCGTGGACTGCTTGCAGAGGCAAAGGCAATGTTCGCGGCTTTCACTGAGACCACATAAAGGATCACTTGGACAACGAAATATGGATCCCAGGTTACAACCTATACAGATGTGACAGAGTGAACAGGCAAAAGGGGGGGTTGGCCTGTACATTGCAGAGTCACTTGTTTGCACAGAACTGCTTAATGCCTCAAATGACGTAGTGGAAGTTTTAGCAGTAAAGGTCGAGAACCAAAACCTAGTCATTGTGGTAGTCTACAAGCCTCCGGATGCAACATCCCAGCAATTCCAGGAACAGCTGTTAAAAATTGACCACTGTCTGGAAAATCTTCCAGCTCCTGCACCCCAACCATTTGCTCCGGGGGGGATTTCAATTTAAAGGCACCTAAAAGGGAGGAATATAGAAAAATAATATTGTTGCAGTAATAACACCAGTAGCAGCTCGTGAAAAAACCACATTTCACACGAGCTTTTAAATCTCTGCAAAAAATTCCCAATTTAAACCAGCAAATAAAAGAGCCTACTAAACGGAGAATCCCACTAGACCTCATTTTCCCACTAACAATGATGATCTGTTTAAGAAAGGTTCCTTTAAAAAAACAATTTTACCCCAATCACAACAAATTTGGGTTTTCAGACTTGTATCGTGGAGCCCCAGACCGAAAAAATGAGACTAGTCCGAGGGAGCATTCACCAAATTAAAATTCAATAAAAAAAACAAAAAGGGGGGCCCAAAGAAAACCCAAAAGTCCTAACCGATATAAGCGGGAAATATACTAACCCAACACAGCCCCAAAAATTATGCCTAGAACAGATTAACTGGGTTGGCCCTCGTGTATGCACAGGTTACCCCTCAAAAAGAAAAAAGGGGGGAGTAGAGGGTAAAAAAAAGAAAGAGAAAAGGCGCCCCCTTTTACAGGCGAGGGAAAAGAATAACAGAGGGCCCTTTAAAGGGGTTTAAAAATATTCTAAAATTTGGAGGGAGACACTGGTCAGAGAAATAGAAAAGCCGAACTTAAGCTAAAAGAATCCTTTGGGGAGTCAGGAATCGGGGGAAGAACTAAAACCCAAAAAAAAGAAATCGAAAAAAAAACCCAAAGTATTTCTTCCCCTATCCCAAAATAAAAATGAGAACAACGTCCAAAATTTGGGCCCCTACTTAAACAAAAAGGGCCCCTAAAACAGTTTGACAACAAGGAAATGGGTGAGCTACTCAAGCCCCAAATATGACTCATTTTTAGAAACCCGGCAAACCAAAACGGGAGAGTCGAAGATCAAAAAAAAATTTTTTTTAAGGAGACCCCACAAAATTTGTTAACACAAGCCAAACCCGATGTTATCCTGCCCAAATGACTTCGAACGGGGCGAAAAAATGACTTCCCCCTGCATTTGCCCCCCCCAACTCGGGAAACCCTCTGTGTTCATCAAAAAACCTGCAAGAAGCCCCTATCACAAAGTTTTTTCCCCACCCTAGGGCCCGGGGAGAATGGACAGGGGGGTGTCCCTCAGTTACTAAAAACAACGACTTACCCCCACCCACAAAGGGGGCATAAAGCAACAGCAAAGAACTACAGACCAATAGCATAACATCCCATACCCAAAAAATTTTTTGAAAGGGCCCTTTAAGAAGAAAGATCACCCCCCATCTAGAAACCCATCAGTTACAAACCCGGGGCCCCAAGGGTTTAAAAAGGGTCGCTCCTGCCCTGTCTCAACTACTGGTTTCCATACGCCAAGGCCCCAAAATGAAATAGAAAAAAAAAGAATGCAGATGTAAAAAAATCAGATTTTTGCAAACCCTTTCAAAAAATTTGTGACCATGGCGTAATGGGCGCACAAAATGGTGCAAAAGGAAAAACAGGAAAAGTCGGTCGATGGATCTATAATTTCCTCACAAAACAGAACAAAAGGAGAGTAGTCGTCAACAGAGTAAAGTCCGAGGCAGTACGGTAAAAAAGTTTCTTTTCCAAAAGGGCCCACAGTACTAGCCCCCATCTTGTTCCTCACCCTCATATCCGACATAGACAAGGATGTCAGCCAAGCCCCGGGCCCCCTTCCTTTGCAGATGACACCCGAATCTGCATGACAGTGTCTTCCTTTGGGCGGGACACTGCAAGGCTCCAGGGGGGACTTCAACCAAATCTTTCAGTGGGCTGAGAAAAATATATAATTAAAACGATGGGGAAAATTTTAATTCCTCGGGATTGTAAAAAATAAAGGAAATAAATCTTCCCCAAGTAAAAAAAACAAATTCTGGCCACAAAATAGGGGCGAAAAAACCAACGTCAAAGCCCCGGGGGAAGTGATTATGCCCGGGGGACCCCCCTTCAAGGACCTTTAACATTGTATAAAAACGCATCTGCAAAAAAAAATGACAGGGGGTTTAAAGAGAACCTTCAAAACTAGGGGGGCCCAAAAGCCCATGTTTACACCTTCAGGTCACTTGTTCAAATCTGGGCGGGGAATATTGCTGCATTTAAAAACAGACCTTTAAAGGGGCCGGTAAAAATTGCCGACCTAAAAAAAGTACAGAAAACTTTCACGGCGCCATAACGGAGAAAAAAAAACCCCTAAATTACGGGGAACCCTTGGGGTTCAAACCCTGTTTTCCCCTGGAAGGGGCAGGGGGGAGAGATACATGAAAATATACCCCGGGAAAAATTTTCCTAGAGGGACTAGTCCCGAACTTGCACAGGGAAAAATCACTAAATACAAAAGCAAAAAACTGGCAGACGATGCCCATCCCCCCAAAGAAAAGCGGGGGGTGTCACTAGCCCGTTAAAAAAACCATACAATAAGTGCCCGGGGGCCCCGGGGACTTTTTCAACTGCCTCCCAGCAACATAAGGGGGTTTAACCAAAAGACCCCCTGGCAGTCTTCAAGCTGCACTGGAAAAAGCCCCTAAAGTCATTTTCCTGTTCGCCGGGCTGTGGTCTTCTTTTGGTTTTGCTTTCCCAGCCAGCGCAAAAAGCCGGGTTTATCGGGCCCGCTAAACCCACCAGGGGGCCCTGGTCACAAAACCGGGGCCCCCGGGGGGCGTTAAAACCCCCGCCCCCCCTCTCTCCAGGTAAACTTTTCCCCGGGTTGGCTTGAAATAAATTTCCAATGAAACGAACCCAGCCCGGCTGGCCCAGACCACGGGAATTAGATCCCTTTCCAGGGGGGCTTGAAGACGGGCCAGGGGCCCTATTCGTAATCCCCCTTATTTTTAAGGGGGGGCCCAGTTAAAACCGGGTCTTGGGCCCCGGGCCACTATTGGTTGACAAATTAACATGAAAGTGGCACCCCTGCCTTTTTTGGGGGGGAATGTTGCATCGTCTGCCGAAATCCTTTTTCTTTCGTAGGAAGTGATTTTTGTGTGCAAGTTTGGTACTAGTCCTTAGGAATTTTTCCCGGGGTAAAAAACATGCATCCCCTCCTGTGCCCGCCCGGAAGTACAGGGTTTAAGAAAATTCAAGTTTTCCTTTGGTAAAATTTAAAAAGGGGCTGTTTGTTTTGGGAGCAAAATTCCAACCAGATAGAACAAGTGACCCGAAGAGTGCATCCCTGGGCTTGGCCTCCCCCCTTCTGGGTTTCTTTATCCATCCTGTCACTTTTTTTAGTAATGCAATTTATACAATGTTTGGGCCCTTTAAGGGAGAACCCCGACATGATCACTCCCATTTCTTTTTACATAAGTTTTTTGCTCTTTGTGTGGTTGGGGAAATTTTTTTTAAAAGCTGATAAATTTTTTAAATTTCCCCCACCCTTTAAACCCTATCGAAAAATTGAATTTTCTCATCGTTGAACTTCATATTTTTTTCTGCAGCCCATTGAAAAAAATTTGGCGATGTCCCCCCTGGAGCCTTTTTGTTTTCTGCAATGGGGAAAACATGTCATGGATTCAGGTGTTATCAAAAAAGGGAAACACGGCACTGTGGCTTTACCCTGTATATGTCTGATTGGGGAATGAAACCCAAAAAGGGAGCGAAATACTGTGCGTTGTGGGAAAAGAGCTTTTCACCGTACCGCCCAGATTTTACTCTGTTTTATATACTCTTTGTTTTTTATTTGTCAGGAAATTTAATAGATCCAACTACCCCTTTTTTTTTTTTATTCCCTTTTGCGCGCATTTTTTTTGCGCTTTTTAACCAAGGTCAAAACTTTTCGAAGGCTTTTGCAAAGCTGTTAAATTAACATCTGCATTCTTTTTTTTCTTCTTGGGGAACCAGGGGCTTTGTCGTAGGATCCAGAATTGGGCAGACAGGGAACCTGCTCAAAACTCTGGGTTTTTGAAAATTTATGGGTTCTTTGATGGTACAAACTTGCTTATTTGGACCCTTTCAAAGGGAAATTTTTTTGATATGGATTTTTTTTACTATTGAAACTGTAAATTCCCTTTCCCTTTTCTTTTTCTGCCCCCCCCGTGGAAAGGGGCTATGTCTGTTGTTTTTTTGTAACTGTGGGCGACCCCCGTGTCCATGCTTTCCCCTCCATAGGGTGTTAACCCTTTCGGGGTTTTGGACGTTCTAGTAGGTTTTTTACCCGTGTCCATGACGTAAAGTATGCATAAATTTTTAGCGCCCTTAAAAAATTTGTGGAGAAGCTTTAGGCCTACATATGAAAGAAGGGTCTATGTGGCCAGTGTCATGGTATAAAAAAAAAAACCCGCAGCACACAGTGCTTTAAAGGGGAAAAAAAAAAATTTTGGGCCCTGTTTTTTTTGGGTTAAAAAAAAAGGGCTTTTTTCACTACATTTTTTTTATGGTTTTTATTTGGGTTTTATTCTATTTTCCCCGGGCTCATTGTATAGAATGGAAGGCCTTTTTCAGAAATTTAGATGATTTTGACTGGTTTTTACAATGAAAAGTACCTTGAAAAATGAGCTCCAAAATTTGCAGAAATGTTCGATTTTTAAGTTCAAAAAAAAACAAAAACATGCTAAGCGACAATAAAACCCTCAACTGGTGAGTCTAATATTCTTTCAAAAAGTGCCCCGAGTTTTTTATTAACCCTTTTTTTACACTAATACAGTGTTTTGCATAACAGTAAATTTCATTTTTTTTTTGTTAAAAAAAATTAAAAGGGGAAAGCAAAAGAATGCAAGAGGGGCCCGGGGGACATGACTATGAACAGAGAAAATGTTTAGTGCCTGGAATGCTTTCTTGTTTATTCGGACCCTTTTTGGGAAAATTTGGGCATCTTTTTAAAATTTTGTGTAAACTGGAAAAATTGCTAAATTCTGACCACTGTTTTGGGATATTTTGAAATTGGAAAATTGGGGGTTTTCTTGACCATTCGATAAAAAAATGGAGTTTTGGGCGAACAGTTATGACTTTTTGCAACTAGCATTTGGAATTGGCCGAAAAAGTGCTGAAAGTGGGCAAAATGCCGATGGGGAAACACGTCAAATTTTTATTATAATCAAGGGGAAGCGCTAAAACCCTAGATTAACAGCGCCCAGGGGAGGGGGGATGTAAGGCATTCAGGCTTAATTCGGGAACTGGGGCAAAAGATCCAATTTCCTTTAAAACAAGAGCCCTCACCAACATCAAGGGAACCCTTTCCCTAGGGGTAAACATCGTCAAACCACAACTTTTGTAAGACAAAATTCCAAAGTTTCCACAAATTTTATACTTTTGGTGTCATTAGATCGGGGAAAAAATTCCTATCTTTCAAAAGAAAAAAATTGGTTTTTTTTTTTCAAATTTGGGTTACCCTGAGAGCAAGTCACTGAGAGGGCCGTGAACCCAAAGGGGTTAAAAGCATGTGATAGGGGGTTCTTTCAGTTCTTATGAACACAGAGTTCCATGATTTTTGCCGGGGCGAGTGCAGGGCATGTCATTAATTTTGCCTTTAATCATTTGCCAGGATAAAATCAATAGGTTTATTTTTTTTTTATTATCACCTGGCCAAACCCCAAACCCAAGGAAGGGGGGCCCAAAAAAAAAGAAAAACTTTCCCCCATCATTTCCCATAAACTGCCCTTGCCAAAAAGTTTGCTTTACACTACATTTTAAAAAACTGCAAATTAACACCCCTCCTTCAAGTGCAGGCACTGTGTTCCCCATCTCCAGGACTCAGCCCGGGGTTTCCCGGTTTTTTCCCTAAACCCCCTTCAAAAAATTTTTGTTTGCCACCTCCAACGCCGTCAATTTAAAAAAAGTTTAATTTGCCCCAAAATTCACCCCAAATAAAACCCACGTCACGCAGGGCCTGCGGGAAGCCCAAAGGCCCCTCGACAAAAAACCCCCTTTTAACCCCCCCCCCCAAAATTTTCCCTAGGCCAACCCCTACCGGGCCTTTCCCTTCCACTACGGGACTGATAACTTTTTTAAAGTCTTTTCTGTTTAAACTCCTTTTTCTCTCAAACCTGCCCCAAAACCCCCCCCAAAACCCTTCCCAGCCCTCTGGACAACATTTTTGGGGGTAACCCTGCACCCCCCAAAATTCCAAAAAAAACAAAATTTCTCTCCCATTAAAATTCAAAACCACACATTGCCCTCGGGAAACATGACACTCCATGCCTCCACCCCCTTTCCCCTCGTTTTGCAAACATTCGGTCCCCCGGGCTTCACCCCCCATAAAAGGGAGCTTTGGGAAAAAATTTAAAAACCTCAACTTTCCCCCCTCTTTCCCTTTCCCAAGGACAAAGTTCTTTGTCTCCAAAGATCCTAAGGGGCCCCACTCCCCCCCTTTCCCCCCCATCAGTTCTATATTTTTGCCTAAATCTTTAAAGACCCACCCCGTGCCCAACTTCCACCCCCAAAAATTTCTGTTGCCTCCCCTAAAAACTTCATTTGGGTTTTTGATTCTCAGCCCGGGGTTAGGGGTTTGCAAAAAATGAGTCATTTGGGACTTGATTTGCTAAACCCCATTTCCTTTGCTGTCATCGGGTTGTAAGACCTTTTGGTTTAAAGTGGGGCCCAATATTGGTTTGTTGTTCTCCACTTTGTTTTGGGCCCAAAAGGGAAAAAAAATTTACTTTGGTTTTCTTTAAATTTTCATTTATGGCTTTTAGTTTTTCCCTGAAAATTCCTAAACCCCACAGTAGTGGAGAGTGTAGGTGAAGGGGGGTAGTTTCTGGTACAATGGTGGAGGGGCGGGGTTTGTAGGGGGGGAAGGTGCTGGTACCATAGTGGAGAGTGTAGTTGTAGGGGGGTAGGTGCTGGTACAAAGTGGGGGAAGTGGGGGTTTGTGGGTGGGTATTTGGGGGTACAGTAGTGGGGGAAGTGTGGTTTTTAAGTGGGTAGGTGCTGGTACAAAGTTTGGAGAGTGTGGTGTTACAGTAAAAGTGGTAGTGAAAATAAAGTACCTGGAGAGGGGTGGTGGAAAGTAAGGGGGTGGTAGTGTAAAAAAAGACCTGGAGAGTGTGGGGGTTACAAAAGAGGGGTTTAAGTTTTAAAAAAGTACCTGGGATTTGTGGTGGTACAGTAAGAGTGGTATTGAAAATAAGAAAACCTGGATAGTGTGGGGTACAGTAAAAATGGTAGTGTAATAAAGTACCTGGGGGTGGGGTGGTACAGTAAGAGGGTAGTGAAAATTAAATTTACCGGGTTAGTGGGGGGTGGTACAGTAAGGGGTGGTAGTGAATAAAGTACCGGGAAAGTGTGGGGGGTCCCGTAAGTGGGGTAGTGTAATAAAGTCCCTGGAGATTGTGGTGGTACAGAAAGAGTGGAAAGTTTAATAAAGTACTGGAGAGTGTGGGGGTTTCAGTAAAAATTTGGTATTTGAAATAAAATCCCTGGAGAATGGGGTTTTTTACAATAAAATGGTAGGTAATAAAGTACCGGGCAAGTGTGGTGGTACGGGTAAGAATGGTAGTGTAAAAAAGTCCCCTGGAAAAGGGGGTTGGGGGGCAGTAAGTGTGGTAGTATAATAAATTTACCGGGAATTTTGGGTGGTACAGTAAAAGGGTAGTGAATAAAGTACCTGGAGAGTGTGGGGGTACAGTAAGTGTGGTAGTGTAATAAAGTACCTGGGGGTGCGGGGGAACAGAAAGGGATGGTAGTGTAATAAATCCCGGGAGAGTTTTGGGGGTTCAGTAAGAGTGGTAGGTAATAAATTTCCTGGAGGTGGGGTTTACAGTAAGGTTATTTAATAAAGTATTTTGGAAGTGGGGTTGTCCCGAAAGTGTTAGTTAATAAAGTATTTGGGAAAGATTGTGGGGGTACATTTAAAGTGGAATGTAATAAAGTCCCTGGAGATGTGGTGGTACAAAAGAGTGGTAGTGTAAAAAAAGTACCTTGGGGGAGTGTGGGGTCAGTTAGAGTGGTAGTGAAAATAAAGTACCTGGAGAGTGTGGGGTGCAGTAGAGTGGGTTTTAATAAAGTACTGGAGAGTGTGGGGGTTTACAGAAAGTGTGGTAGTGTAAAAAAGGAAACCTGGGAAGGTGTGGTGGTACAAAAAGAGTGGTAGTGAAATTTAAAGTCCCTAAGGAGTGTGGGGGTTACAGTAAGAGTGGTAGTGTAATAAAGTACCTGGGGGTTTGGTGGTGGTACATTTAAGAGAGGTAGTGTAATAAAGCCCGGGGAAAAGTGTGGTGGTACAGAAAGAGTGGTATTTGAAATTTAAAGTCCCCGGGAGAGTGTGGTGGTACAGTAAGAGTGGTAGTTTAATTAATCCCGGGAGAGTGTGGGGGTTTACGTAAGAGTGGTAGTGTAAAAAAGAAATAAGGAGTGTGGTGGTACAGAAAAGATTTGGTAGTGTAAAAAAGTACCGGGAAAGGTGGGGGGTGCAGTAAAGAGGGTAGTGAAAATTAAAGTACCGGAGATGTGGGGGTACAGTAAGAGGGGGTAGGTAATAAAGTCCCTGGAGAGTGTAGTGCTACAGAAAGAGTGGTATGAAATAAAGTACCTGGGATGGGGTTTGGTACGAAAGAGGGGTAGTTTTAATAAAGTACCGGGGAGAGGGGGGTTGGTACAGTAAGTGGGTTTTTAATAAAGTTCCGGGAGTGTGTAGTGCTACGTAAGATTTGGTATGTAAAAAAAAAACCTGGAGAGTGTGGGGGGTCCAGTAAGAGGGGTAGTGAAATTAAAGAACCGGGAGAGTGTGGTGGTACAGTAAGAGGGGTTTAAGTGAAATAAAGTCCCTGGGAGTGGGGTGGTACAGTAAGGGGTGGTAGTGAATAAAGTCCCCTGGGAGGTAGGTACAGTAAGAGGGGGTTGTGTAAAAAAGAAACCTGGAGAGTGTGGTGGTACAGTAAGAGTGGTAGGGTAAAAAAGGTACCTGGAGAGTGGGGGGGTACAGTAAGTGGGGTTTATTTAAAAAAGTCCCTGGAGATTGAAGTGCTACAGTAAGAGGGAAAGTGTAAAAAAGGGCCCCCGGGAGATGTGGTGGTACGGGAAGAGTGGAATGAAATAAAGAAACCTGGAGAGTGGGGGTTACATTTAAGGGGGGTTTGTGAAATAAAGAACCTGGAGGTGTGGTACAGTAAGAGTGGTTTTGTAAAAAGAAACCCTGGAGAGTGTGGCCCCAAAAAGGTGGTAGTGTAAAAATTTCCCCGGGAAGTGCGGGCGGGGGTGGGTGGGGGTTTGGGCCCTGGAGAACATGGAGATACTTTGAATTTTAAAAAGTTATCCTAAAATTTAGCGGAGGTCATCTTGGTTTTGGGGGGGAAACCCCAAAAAACACCGGGCCCCAGCCTCCACCACCTCGGATGCTCTAAATATCCCACGAAGATATAAACCCCTTTTGGACATTACCCCATTTTTCCCCCTTTCACAGTTTTCACTCCCATTATCACCTGTGTACAAAATCACTCCCTTTATCCCCCATGTGAAATCTCGCATCATTATTACAATTTTCAGTGTCCCTATCTTGTAGGTGTCAGCCCATTAGAAAAAGGTCCTATCACTATCACCCATATACAGTCCCAGCACCTTTAAACCAAAAGGTGAAACAGTTTTATGTAATTTTTTTGTTTCACAGAAGTGTTTGAAAAAAGGGAGAAGGAAAAAACCCAAATGTTTATGCGAACTTTTTGGCCCAAACTTAGATTAATAAGGCTTTAAAAATTTAAGTGAAAAATTTAGGAGTTTAAAATTTTAATAAAGTATAAGTAAATTTTTATTAGTTCAAAAAAGCCCTTTTAAAAATTTTCCCTTAGGGAAAACAATTTTCCCATTTTTAAACCTAAAGTGGACACTTTTGGTTTAATGATTGTAAAGATTTACAAAAGTGGCCCCTCGATTTTCATAATTAATTTTTTCCAGAGTCTGCTGAAGTTAAAATTTCCCATGAGAACAAAAGCCATTTTCCCCCCATAAGAAAAAATGAAAAAACCCAAATTTAAATTCTTTTCCAGACACCCAAAAGTATTAAAAAACAACATTTTATTTTTATGTTTTAAATATAGAAATTTTATACATAAAAGGAATGAGAAATCAATATAAGCAATAAAAAATGTATAAATTTTACATTTTCATCACATGACCTTTATCAAAACTCTTTTTTGGGGTATTAAGAAAGGTGGGGGGGGAAGAGGGTTAGGGTGATGTTTTTCCCCCACAAATGTTTGCACTTCCCCCCCTTTGACAATGTCCTTAATTTTTTAAATTTTGACTGTTCAACCCAAATCCTCAGGTGTCTCCTGGTGTCACAAAATATTTGAAAATGAAAAAAAATTTTTTTTTCTTTTGAAAGCCCAAAAATGTTTTCCCCCATGGTAATTGGGCAAACAAAAGTAAAAATTTGATGGAAAACTTAGGGAAATTTCACTCTGCAAAGTTAAAAAAACCTCGGCAATATTTTTCGAAAACGGTGATTTTGCCCCCTTTGAGCCATGTTTTTTGGGTAATTTCCCTTGTTCCATTTAAACCAAAAATCATAACTATTTCTTTAGAACCAATTTTTTCTATTTGATTTTGTTTCAAAAACTCCCCCAATTTTTCGATTTCAACTACCCAAAAAAGAGGGCAGAAATTGGCCCAAATGGTCAAATTTTGTGCAAATTAAAAGTATGCCCCAAATTTTAAAATTTGGTTTTTGAAAGAACAAATGGGGGGGGGGGAAAAATTTCCGGTTCTAAAAAATATTTTCTTTTTTCAACAGTCACGCTACAGGCCCCTGATATTTCTCTTGCTTTCTATTTTGAATTTTTATTTAAAAAAAAAAATAGGAGACTTACTGTTATCAGACTACTGCAATATTTTAAAATTGTATAAATAAAAAATTTAACCCCTTATGGGCTGTTTTAATTTGAATTTGGGTAGTTGGACATTTATTGGACAAAAACATCTTTGGTTTTCTCTTGAACATCAGCAAATATCAAACATTTCCCCCTAATTCAAACTCCATTTCAAAATCCTTTTCATAGTTAAAACCAATCAAAATCACCTCTATTTCTATAACATGTTTTCCATTCTATCAAATGTGACAACAAAAATGAGAATATAACAATAAAACTATACGAAAATACACCTCAAAGTCAGCGTTTTAATCCAAAAAAAACATGGTCGGAGTTTTTTTCTTTCCATTATGCACTGTGTGCTCCCAGTATTTTTTATATGGTGCACACTGACCACACAGACCCATTTTCTCACATGTGGGCCTACCAGCTTTCTCCTGCTTGATTTGAAGCTGCTAGAATTGATGAGTATATATACGTCAAACATATTGGCTCGTAAGACGTGTGTGTGTGTGTGTGTGTGTGTGTGTGTGTGGTGTTGTGTGTGTGGTGGTGTGTGTGTGTGTGTGTGTGTGCATGTGTGTGTTTTGTGTGTGTGTGTGTACTCACCAAATTTGTGGTTGGGCGGGGGTCGAGACTCAGCTCCGGGCCCCGCCTCTTCACTGAATCGCTACTGGCCCCTTTCTCTCTCTGCTTCCTGAGCTTTGTCATCCCTCTTCTTAAAACTATGTATGGTTCCTGCCTCCACTACTTCATTGCTAGGCTATTCCACTTGCTGACAACTCTATGACTGAAGAAATACTTCCTAACGTCCCTGTGACTCGCTGAGTCTTCAGCTTCCAGTTGTGACCCCTTGTCCCTTGGTCCCCTCTCGGGAACATCCTATCTCTGTCCACCTTGTCTATTCCCCGCAGTATCTTGTATGTCGTTATCATGTCTTTTCTGTCCTCCAGTGTCGTCAGTCCTATTTCCCTTAACCTTTCCCTCGTACGACATTCCCTTGACTCTGGGACTAGCCTTGTTGCAAACCTTTGTACTTTCCTAACTTCTTGACGTGCTTGACCAGGTGTGGGTTCCAGACTGGTGCTGCATACTCCAGTAGGGGCCTAACATACACAGTGTACAGTGTCTTGAACGATTCCTTATTAAGGTATCGGAACGCTATTTCCAGTTTGCCGGGCGCCCTTTAGCTGCAGCGGTTAATTTGGTTGAGTGTTCCTCCGGTGATTTTGCTCGGTGTTATGGTCACCCCAAGTCTTTCTCCCTGAGTGAGGTCTGTAGTCTTTTTTCCACCTAGCCTATACCTGTCTGCGGTCTTCTTTGCCCCTTCCCCAACTTCAGACTTTGCAATTTTGGGTGGATTGAATTCGAGAAGCCCGTTTAAATGGACCACATGTCAGCCTCTCCAAGTCTCTTTGCAGTCCTGCCTCATCCTCGTCCGATTTAATTCTTCTCATCAACTTCACGTCATCTGCAAACAGGGGCACTTCAGAGTCTATTCCTTCCATCATGTCGTTCACATACAGTGGAACCCCCGCATAACGATGGCATCACATAGCGATTTTTCCGCATACCGATTACTTTTATCGCAAAATTTTTGCCGCGCATACCGATTAAAAACCCGCTTACGATTTTCGTCCGAGACCGTCCAATGTGCCCTCGCCAGCCTCACATGTGCCGGCCGTCCATTGTTTACCCGCCAGCCTCCGCGGTAACATCCAAGCATACACTCAGAAATTTCGTATTATTACAGTATTTTCGGTGCTGTTTCTGGAAAATAAGTGACCATGGGCCCCAAGAAAGCTTCTAGGCAACCCCACACCTCAAAGGGTAAGAATTACTATAGAAATGAAGAAAAGATAATTGATAAGTAGAAAGTGGAGTGCGTAAAGCCGACCTAGTCAAGCTGTACAAGAAAACCCCAATCAACCATCGCTACTATTGTGGGCACCAGAAAGACAACAAGGAAGCTGTTCTTGCCAAAGGTTCAACTTGTTTTCGAAAAAAAGATCGCAAGTGATGGAAGATGTTGAGAGACTCTTATTGGGGTGGATAAAATGAAAAACAGATAGCAGGAGATACATCTCCAAGCGATCATATGTGAAAAGGCTAGGAAGTTGCATGAGGATTTAATTAAAAAAATGCCTGCAACTATGGGTGATGTGAGTGAAATTTAAGGCCAGCAAAGGTTGGTTTGAGAGATTTAAGAAGCGTAGTGGGATCCATAGTGTGATAAGGCATGGTGAGGCTGCCAGTTCGGACCACAAGCGGCTGAAAAATATGTGCAGGAATTCAAGGAGTACATAGAAACTGAAGGACTGAAACCTGAACAAGTGTTTAATTGTGATGAAACAGGCCTGTTCTGGAAGAAAATGCCAAGCAGGACCTACATTTCTCAGGAGGAAAAGGGACTCCAGGACATAAGCCTATGAAAGACAGGCTTACTTTGTTGATGTGTGCCAATGCTAGTGGTGATTGCAAAGTTGCAATCACCACTAGCATTGGTGGAGGAGGACAATCACCACTAGAGTTGGTGGAGGAGGACAATGAAGAACTAACCACTGATGAGCTGATAGATCAACTTCAAGAGCAAGAGGCCAGACCTGGGGAAACTGGTTCAGAGGAGGGGAGAGAGAAATTGAAGAAGTTGCCTACACAAAGTTTAAAGGGAAAAATCTGTGCAAAGTGGCTTGAAGTGCGAACCTTCATGGATGAAAATCACCCTCACACAGCTATTGCAAGCCCTGCTGGTGATTATTACACTGACAATGTTGTGAAAAAACTTTAGGCAAGTCATAAAGGAACGAGAGGTACAGGCCACATGGACAGATATCTTGTGCGAAAGAAGTCCAGTGACTCTGAAGCTGGCCCTAGTGGCATTAAAAAAAGAAGGGAAGTAACCCCAGAAAAGGACTTACTACCTCAAGTCCTAATGGAAGGGGTTCCCCTTCTAAAAAAGTAAGAAGATAATGCTCTCCCCTCCTCCCATCCCATCAATCATCACCAGATCTTCAATAAAAGTAAGGTCATTTAATTGGCATGCCTTTTCATTTGTGTGTATTAAAAATTTAAAATTTCAAGTGGTAAAAAAAATTTTTTTTCATACTTTTGGGGGTCTTGCACGATTAATTTTATTTCCATTATTCTTATGGGAAAATTCATTCGCATAACGATTATTTCGCATAACGATTATCCCTCTTGCACGGGTTAAAAAAAGTTAAACCCGGGGGTCCACTGTTATCAAAAATAGCACTGGTCCTAGAACTGACCCCTGTGGGACCCCGCTCGTAACAGGCGCCCACTGTGATACCTCTTCACGTACCATGACTCGTTTCTGCCTCCCTGTCAGGTATTCCCTTATTTCCCTTGCAGTGCCCTTCCTTTTACGTTTTGCCTGAAACCTCCAGCTTCTGCACTAATCTCTTGTGGGGAACTGTGTCAAAGGGCCTTCCTGCAGTCTAGGAAAAAGCAATCCACCCAACCTCTCTCTCGTGGTCTTACTTCTGTTACCTTGTCATAAAACTCCAGGAGGTTATGATACAAGATTTGCCCTTTCCCTGAATCCATGCTGGTTTTCATTTATAATCTTGTTCCTTTCCAGGGGTTTCGCCCACTCTCCTCCTGATAATCTTCTTCCATGACTTTGCACACAATACATGTCAGAGACACAGGTCTTAGTTTAGTTTCCTCGTTTCTGTTTCCTTTCTTAAATATGGGGACTACATTAGCTGTCTTCCATTTTTCAGGTATTGCCAGTTTCAAGGGTGTGTTGAAGATTTGGTTAAACACACACGCATCTTGCTCCTTCTCTAA
>NW_026505534.1:0-17576 GCF_026875155.1 Cherax quadricarinatus
CCTGAAAACTCAGCTCACGTACACAGTACTTTATCCACTTCGCCAAACTCCAGTCCTGATGTGGACTGGAGTCTGGCACACCACACATACATACATATACCTGGAGGGTACCATGCCTCACAGTAGATCAGGGCTTGATCAACCAGGCTGTTACTGCCAGCCACACACAATCCAACGTACAAGCCACAAATACGTACACACACACATGCCTTAAGGCATTTCGCTAATGCGGCGATTTCAAATTATGACCAAAACTTTCTATACGGCTCCTCGTCTTTCTAATATGGCGTGCCCCACACGGTTTGTTTACATTCTCCATGAGCACATCTATTATGTCTGGAAACTTTCCAAAATTTCAAGTGTTTTAAAGTTATTGCAGATTTTATATGTACTCTGATAATTATACTTATGTGTACCTGTACCTAAATATACTTACAAACTGTGCTGGCATGCAGGTACATATTAAAATCACTAAGAGTGTCCCTCTAGTCTTAACGCCATAGTAATATTACTAATACGTAATAATAATCACTCATAGGCACATTAAATGTCTTATTTTTCGTTAATATAAACATTTTTATTAATCCATCTATGATATTTTCTTCAAAAATTATATGAGAAACACGTTACATAGCATATAAACATGCTATGTTTATATGCTATGGATGTGTGGTAGCTCGGCAGAGGGAAAATGTGTTTTCTCTGGTCCAGCATCAGAGAAAACGTGTATGAATCTGCGTTTGGCCCAGTCACTCCCCTTAACACACAACGCTTTTGTTTACAATTCTCAGCATGAATTACTCATTACTTCTCCCTTTGTTTATGATGGCATCTAAAGGTAGTTGTTAGAAACGATTAAACTCAGTGAACAAGTTATGTCATTGGTAATGATATGGCTCTGGGCTGCATTAAATATCATGTAGGTATGTAGGTAGGTGCAGCTACTATGTAGCCAGGCAGACTACATAATTACATCTACCGGCTTCCTACACCTGCCTTCCTACAAATAAATACTACTCGCCTCTCATTCTACATTAAGACTACACATATTTTAAGGTAAATAATGAATGTACTGTATGTGTATTTTATCTCTCTGGGCTGCTTTAACCCTTTCAAGGTCTGTGCCGTAGATCTACGGCTTTACGTTGAGGGTCCAAACTGTAGATCTACGCCATGAGCTCAGCTCACTCTGATAAGCTGTGAGCGGTAAATTAGGGCCTAGATCTGAGAGAATACATCTATGTGGTATGTGTGCACCACATAAAATAAATCCTGCAGCACACAGTGCACAATGAGAGGAAAAAAAAACTGAGACTGTAATTTTCGATTAAAACGGCAACTTTGCAGTGTTTTTTCGTATTTTTTTTATAGTTGTATTTGCGATTTCTTGGTCTCATTTGATAAAATGGAAGATATATTACAGAAATAGAGATGATTTTGATTGGTTGTAGTACTGAAAATGGCTTGAAAATGGCTTGAAGAGCAGAAACGTTAAATTTTTTCCCGGCAAGGAAAAACAAATGACCTCACTTTTAATACACCCCCCTGGTGGGTCAAATATCTTCCAAAATGTGGTGTATTTTTTATAAAATTTTTTAAAATTTTGCTGACATAAATCTTTTTTTTTTTGGTTTAAATAAAAATTCATTATGTAAATTAAAAATAAAAGGGGAATTCATTTGTAAAAGCCTAAAAATGTAACAATGAAAAGGGGAAATTTTAGTTTAGTGCCAGGAATCCTGCATGTTTATTCTGGCCCTATTTTGAATTGGGAATTTTTTGAATATGATTTAAAAATGGGCCAAATTACCAATTTCCGACACCCTTTTTTTATTTGAAACATTGATTTGGCGATTTTTTGCTCAATCGTAGAATAGAAGTAATAAGTGAATTACTAAGAATTTGGTCGATGGAAAAAGGGAAATTTGGGCCAAAAATGGGGTCAAAGTCGGCAAAAATGCCGATGCGAAAATATCGTTGACCATCAAAATTCGTGAGAGTGAAATTACATAAATTTTTTCCATAAAATTTTGTACTTTTTGTTTTATTCCCTTCAAAAAAAAGATTCTTACCATTTATAAAAAAAAAATAAAAAAACTTTTTTTTTTGAAAATTCTTGGAATGGTGGCACTTTAAAAATTTGGCCTCTGGACCCTAAAGGGGTTTAAATACAGTCTGTATTAATTTTGGGACGGGGACCCCGGGCTACCTACCCCTGACATCCTACAAATAAGTATTACTCACCTTCGCCCCACATTAAGACTACAAAAATTTTAAGGTATGACATACATCATACATACATCATTATATAATATCACAAATTCCCAAAAAGGTTGGAATTTCATGATTTTTCAAAAGGTTTTTCTGCATATTGGAATCACCCGTTTACTGTGATCTTATTTCATTAAATTTTATTGTTGTATGTGTAATTTGTCTGCTGAATATGAAAACTGGTCAGTTACAAGGGAAATCATTTAATTAAATCCTTTCTAAAAATTTTTTTTTATACGTTTAATGATTAAAATTTTTTTCATTAATCTTAATTAAATTTTTTAATTTTGCACCCCAAAAAACTTGAAAAATTACCTAAACCCTTATTTAACAAGCGCAATTTTTTTTTGCCTAATTCTACTAAAAATATTTTTAAAAACGTTTACAGTAAATTTTAAAACTAAAAAAAACAATGAAAATATTTTTTTCATAATTTTTAAGATTTTTGTGAAATTATTGATACACAAATTTTTTACTTGTCCTATATGGCAAGATGACCATTGCTTTTAAGCCAAGATCGCAAGTTCTGCCTGTTCGGCACGACATATGTATATTTTCAACATTGTTTCATATAAAAATATTTCTGATAATGATCTGTCACTCAGCAGGTTAATTTAAAAGCAGTAAAATATAATGGTGCAGTTTAAATTAATATCTATTTCATTAAGATAGATATATATTAAAACAAAATTAAAGTTAAATTAAATATTTTAAATTACTTACAGTATTTATTTCTTCAGGCTGAGTACCACAGACCACATCACCTGAAAACTGCAAGCAACACCAGCCAAGTCAATACTGAAGCAATCCATGTTACCTATACCTGTAATAAGAATAGGAATAATGACAGTTACACAAGAAATTTGGATAAGTGCAACACCACTGCTATCACCAACTTTACCAACAAAATTAGCAGATATAGTATCACTACTAATGAGGACTTTAACATCAACATTAGCATAAATACTGATGATTCATCCTCTATTTCCAAGGTTAATCCTCAGAGTTCAAGTAGCAGTCCTCTCTCCAAAAGCAGTTGTTATCTTTATAACAGTGGCCAAGACACTAATGATCTTGCTGTGTATAAAACATTTGGAGGTAGCCTAGGTAGCTTCAGTCCTCCAGAAAGAAGACATTTTGTTCGCACTAGAGTTTCCATTCCACCATCTGCAAGGAATAGAGACAGAAGTGCGCGTCCAGAGTCTTTCAGGCTTTCTTCTGATATGGCTACTCATACGAGAGTACTCCTTAAAGCCAGATCCTTTGCTGGAGCATCTCTAAGAGAGTCTCCAACTCACAAGATGAATGGGGAGATAAACTTTGCAAGGACATCTCTACGAGAGGATCAGCTAACTTACCACAGAAAAAAAGCCTATACTCAACAAAAGGGCATGAGCAAGATGGAGTTTCTGCGAGCAAGGTTTGCTAATACCTTTGAGGCAACTTCAGGTGAAAATGCTTCTGCGATACCTTCAAACAACTCTGCAATCACCAATTCTAAGTCACGTTGTGATGCAAATGGAAATCAAAATTCTGAGTTTAGAGATCATAAACTTGTTAATAAAGATGACAACAGTGTTAGTGTAAGACCTGAAGAGGGTTACACATATCTTGATTCAACAAATATATCCACAGAAAAGCCTTTAGAAAACTATGAAGAATGCTGGAAACATGGAAATTCAGAGCTTATTGAACATAAAAGTACTACTAAAAGTAACACATTTGCTGTTAAAAATGACGATCATTATATTGCTAACAAAACTCTACAAGATAATAATACACTATCACCATCAGATCAGCATCTTTCACCTAAAAGTATAACATCAGAAAAAGCACCTGGCACACACAACCTTTTAATACGCAAGGCTAGTCTAACAATCCTTAATTCATACCAGCATGAAAATTCTCAAGACAGTGTTAAGCTTCAAAAAATTCGGACCCGATCCTTCACTGGCATGGTAACTCCTCTTGAAGTAGCACCAAACCAAGAATCACCCAGGGAAGTGCTCAGTGATCGTGAAGTTAGCAAAGAGGGTACCTTAAGTTTAAGAGTTACTCAAGGTGCAGAATTGGAAAGAATAGCTCGTGTGGCTACTATGACACGAAGGGCACGTGTTATTCGTGATGGCTATGCTTTTCGGTTTTCCAGCGATTTGGGGCTGGGAGCATCCTCCAAGGTAAAAGCTAAATCAAAGAGAGAAGTCTTTGTTTAAATAGCTTTTAGCAGAACATTCTGAAATTGCAAGCTTTTTTCACTTCATATATTATTATTTTTATTACTGACCACTGTTTAGTAAAGAAATAAATATTTAGTAAAAAATTAATGTCTTTATTTTAACTGAGACAAAGATTAAGTTGAGTATACAATAGTTCAATAAGTGTTCTACTATCACTATAGTGTATTAAAAACTAATATACCAGTAATTATTTTAAGCTTTTTATATGCATATTGCCTAGAAATAAATTATATGACAGGTACATTACAATATTAGACATCTTTCATACATAAAATTATTTTATGATTTACTCTAATGTTTTTGAAAGAAAATATTATACAAATTTCTTAGGAGAAAAAAACAGTGAACTTGTAGATGCTCATTAGCTGCCAGGTGCTTTATTTTTAATTTGAAACTGTACCTTGAGTTAAATACAAATGAATAAAATGTTGAACATTGTAGTTCTGTGTATTAAGTACAGTAACTGAGAAAGGTATATAAGCACCTTAATCACCTGTCAAGTACAGACCAGTGCTACTCTAATATTGCGAGTGCTGTAATACATAATTATTGCTATAGAGGTCTACTT
Source organism: Cherax quadricarinatus (assembly GCF_026875155.1). Classification (NCBI taxonomy): domain Eukaryota; kingdom Metazoa; phylum Arthropoda; class Malacostraca; order Decapoda; family Parastacidae; genus Cherax; species Cherax quadricarinatus. The sequence continues at coordinate 5,077 of NW_026505534.1, forward strand.
CAAGGTACACTACATGTTAAAAGCAATGTAAATAAAAAGTCTTAAACATGATATAATGAGATACAAATATAAATTTCTATTGTATCTTCCAAGCTCTTCAGATCATGTGAGAAATGGCTGTAAAAATATAAAAACTGCATGCTGGTGTCCCTGAGTGACTGTTATACAGCACTTCCTTCTAAGGGACTGTTATAAGGCACCTCTGAAATGATTGTTACATAGTTCTGCTGCATCTGTCACATTTTTTCCTGTTAAGTTTCAATTTATGTCTATTTCAGCCAAATTTTTCACTAAAATTAATCTGACTAATATACTGTTTTCTGGTCATTTTTGCAGAAAGAATTTGTAAATATGGTAATTTATTTTAGGCAGGAGGTGCATTGTAGTATTATTACCTCTTCAAGAAATTTGATCTTTTAAGTCAGCAATAAGCATATTTTCCAATGAAAACTGATTACAGACCTTTAATCTAATGCTTTAAAGTTCAACTGCTGAGTAAATAACTCGGTTTATATAACTTCTATAAAATCTCACTGAAGATATAATAGGTATATAAAATGTAATGTATAAGATTTTTTTAACTTTTTTTTTTTTTTAAGAAAAAATCTTATACATTTTATATACTATTACATCTTCAGTAAGATTTTATATTCATCAGAAAAAGAAAATGTTCCTCAACAAATGTCAGATATCATATTTTATAATTAGTCACAAATTATGGCAAAAAACAAAGTGTGCAGCAGTTTCTAACATGTGCAATAATGATTGGCATATATAAGCTTCCTACTTAAATTGAGCATTAATATCTACTTTAATCAGTGCCTTCTAGTCTCCTTAAATATTTTTGCTTAAATGTTTTTTTCTGTAAAAGTTTCCAAACTTTCATAAATTTTTACTAGTCATGTCAAATGTTAAATACAGAGATACTAGCTTTATGAAGTGTATTAAACTCTGAAGTTATGAGCTGAAGGCTATAAAGACATTATTTTTTATGCTAGACATTATTCTACTGCAAAATTTTTATGAAATTAAATTACCAATAATTTTAATTAACATTCATAACTGTAAAACACCACAGACCCTAAATATGTAAATAAGACAATAGTTCATATTACAATACAGTATCTCTGAGGATATTATTGCTGACATTTGGTGGAAATTATGATTCTAACTTTTGTTTAAAACAAATCTTATCTAATGTTTAAAATGGTAGCTCAGACTTGAGAAAAACAATATTAAGAGGTAGTGCTGTTTAACCTCAGAAATTTCTTGACCTGGATTTATGCAAACTTATTTCCAGAATTTCTTTTGTTTTTCCCAAAAAAGCGAAAAAATATATAAATTTCCACAGGGCCTTTTTTTAAAAAACCTTGTATTTCCAAAAAAAAGGGGCATGGTTTTTTTAAACATTTTTAAAATTTTTATTTTTATAAGCTGCTTCACATAACTTTTAAAAAAAAAAAATAGAATTAATTTTAGCCAAGGGGCCCTTAACTCTTCTCTCCACTGTTCTGAAAGTAAAGGAAACTGTTTGTCCTTACCCTCGACCCAGAAAAAAGTAAAAATTTTTTTTTTAAACCCTAAGGATTTTTATTGGGGATAGGTTTGGATAAGCCTTTTTTAAGTTAGTTTTATTTTTGCAAACCCCCCCCCTTTGCCCCCCCCCCCCCCCCCCCGCCCCCCCCCAATTTCCCCCCTTTTCCCCAAAAACTGCTTTTGTTACCGGGGGTTTAAGTGCCTTATCAAAATCTTTATGTACCTATTAAAAAAAAAAAACCCCTTATTTACTATGCACTCCCTTCTAAATTTTCCTTATGTAATTCATATTCAAATGAAAATTTTCACTTTAAAAATTTTAACTTTTTTCTATTTTAAACTTTTTTTTCCCATTAAGATTGATTTTTTTTAATAATACTCCCAAATTTATTTGTGAAAACGTTAGCTAATTTTTCTCCTTTTTAATTTCTAAAAGCTATGTAATGTTCAGTTTCATGAGTTAAGGATAAAATTTTATTTTTATCCGGGCCCCTTTTTTAAAATTTCATGCCCTTTTTTCCTATTTATTAAAATTGTTTTTAATATACTAAGGGGGACTGATAATATATTTAAAGTATACTGTATGAAATAAAAAGTGTGTGAATGTTTAAAAACAAAAAAAAAAAGTATGCCCGGTCTGTAAAAACAAAAATTATTCAGATATAAAAACAAAAACATTTACTGGACTGAAAAACTTCTAATGAAAATAAAGAAAAATTTCCCTGTTTAAATTTTCTTTGTTATAAAACCTAAATATGGAAGTCTGTCTCCAAAATTTTAAAATTTTTGGTTTTTAGAAACCCTAAAGTTTTTTGTCAAAAAAGACATTTTCTTGTAAAATTAATGTTTAAGGTTGTATAGGTTTGTGCTGAAGGGAAACATAAATCAAGCAGAAAATTTTGTTTATATTGATTTTTAAAAGTGCAAAAGACTCCATCCCAAAACCCTACATAAAAAATTTACCCAATGATATTGAGGGAAAATCTGTAAATCTCAAATTAAATTTTCAAAAAAAATTGCGTTTAATTTTAAAGGGAAAGATTACGGTCAACACACTAATCTTTCTTACCAATTAATTTTACACAAATTTCACAAACGAAAAAAAAATTTGCAAGCATTTCATACGGGGTTTAATTTAAAACCCAAATGTGATATCTAAATTTTATACTATACAAAAAAACTCATTTAGGCCCAAAATTTCCCACTTTTTAAAGGGAAAAAAAACGGGAGAAATAATTTTAAAAAATCCCCTTTAATAAAAAAGTACAGCAAATGGAAAAATTTTGCCAAAAAATCTTACATGGAAATCCAATCCTTCTTGGTCTGGCCCCAATTTTTAGGTTTTGGGCCCAAGTATTTTTATCCTAACGGCTCATTTTACATGGGGCCCTATTTCTAAGCCTCTTATACACAACTCGTCATTAAACCAATACTTCCCTTTAAATAAGAAAAAAGGAGCTTTTCCTTAGGCCTACTGACCCTTTCTATGCAATTTACTCAAAGCCACTAACCCACTTTTATTGTTTTCCCCCAAATAAGAACATAAGAAAGGGGGAAAACCCCTGCAAGCGGGCCTTTTTGGCCATACGGCGGGGACCTTTAAAATCCATCCCCCCTAAAAAAAGAACAAGTATGTACTGTAGCTTGCCTACTGATCCATGATGGGCAGGTACTTCTAAAAACCCAATTCTTCTCATTCATGTCCAATCTTTATTTAAAGCTCCCCAAGCTTTGGGTTCACAGCACACATTAGAAGAAAGACAATTTTTTAAAAAAATATTATTTTAATTTGACTGAATACTGAAGAGAACCCACAAGAAATAAAAAAGGAAGTCGCAAGTTTTAACCTAAAAATTTTTAAAAAAGGGTGTTCTCTGTGGAAACAGGGACAATCCCAAAGACACCCAAGGGGTAAAGGGTACCCCAACAGGTACAAAAACCCCAGGGTATAAACCGGGGTTTAAAGCCTTGACTAAACATCAAAACAACAGAGAAGGAGGGGTTGAAAAATCTTGGAATGAGGGGGGAAATACATAATTTTTAAGGGGAACTGAGGGACACCCAGGGAAATTCTGCAAGGAGCAAAAAGCAACCTGAACCACTAGCAAAATACTACAAAAATCAATGAACACTGGACAGTTGCCAGAGACGGAAACAGTGAATGAGCCCCCAAAAATTATTTTTTTAAACAAAAAGAAGCGCTAAGCAGCCCCCCCAAATTTTTGCACCCCTTAACTTCTGGGCCCAACCCTGAAACTGAAACCCCCTTTTGTGGGGGCCATTTAAAATTTTTTTTTAATGGGTAAAAAAAAACTTTTTTTTTAAACCCCTTTCAATGTTGGTCCCCCCTTTCTCCTGGGGAAGTGGAACAGAATTCTTCCTTCGTAACCTTGGGGTGTCGAAAGGGGTTTACAAAAAGCCGGGAGCAAGGGTTTGTCCCCCCTTTCCCCTTTACATTACTAAATTTAAAAAAAGGGGAAAAAGGGGAAGTACAATGCCTGCACTTTAAAGGGGGGGTTTTGGGGAAAATTGGCAGTTTGGAGGGATATGTTGTGTATTTTTTTAAAAGGGATATGTTTCTAAACTGTTGTTTTTCGGCACCTCTGAAAAAAACAGTGATTATGTGGATGAGGTAAAAAGTGTTGAATGATAAATGAAAGTATTTTTTTAGGGGGTTTCCACCCTGCCTTGGTGGGAGATGGCCGACTTGTTAAAAAAAAAAAAATTTTTGACATTAAATTTTAATTAACTTTGTTTAACCCAAATTTTTAACCAAAACTTTTTGGGGAAAGGGGGAATAAAAACCTTTTGGAGGGAGGAGGAGAGATTTTGTGAGTTTTGGGGGGAATTTTGGGGGCCCGTGGTAGAATGAAAGGGGGTTAAATCATGGGTTTTGTTTGGGAAAATGAAAAATTTTAAAAAGCAGGGGGGGATATAGTTTTGGAAAAGGGGTTTGGTGCTTTTTTTTTAAAAAATATATGGAAGGGGAAAAGAGAGGTAAAAAAGGGGAAAAGCAGATGATAGAGTGGGAGGGGCACTGCCCAAAAAATTTTTAATAAAAAATAAAAAAAAAATTTTGGAGAAAAAAGAAATTTTAAAAAAGCCTGGGGAAATAAAATGGATTTGTAAAGTTAACAACAGAGTAGGGGATTTAAAGTAGATGGGGGGATGGGGTTTTGGGTAGTTTGGCGAAAATTTTATTTTTGGAAACCCTTTTGTTTTTATTTTTGGGCCCCCTGCTTCAGGGGGGTTTCAGCTTGTTTTTTGAAAAAAGGGAAGTTTTGGGTCCTTTTTTTCCCAATGGCTTTGAAGTCAATGTTGGTCCCCGCAGAAAATGCCATGACCCAAAGCTCCTCAGGTAAGCGTGAGTGGTAAACCCTGGGACAAGATATAGAGAAGGGGTCAAAGCAGTAAGCCCCCTGCGATATAAAAAAATCCTCCCTGCATGCAGTCATTTTTTGAGAAAAAAAAGTGAAAACCTATTTCGGGTTTTAAAAACAGGGGACTTTTCCCGAATATTTTCAAAAGGGTTTTTTATGATTAAATTCCATTTTTTTGGGCTCTTTTGATAGAAAGAAAAATAGTTTTATGGAAACAGAAAAGATTTTGATTGGGTTTCAAGCCAAAAAAAAAAGTTTTGAAGTTGAGCTCCAATAACGGATATGTTAAATTTTCCCAAAGTGCCAGAGTAAAAAAATTGCATCCAATCGCTTTCCAATTGGCCATCTAATACACATTTAGGAATGTGCTAAACATTATTTTTAAAATTTTAACATAAGATTGCCCTGCATAACAGAAAATCTTATATTTTTTTTTGTGAAAAAAAATTCAAAAGGGAAAGAAAGGGGGGGCCTGGAGACATAACAAAGGGAAACCCGAGAAAGGGTTTTTTTTTATCCCAAAAATGTAAATTGTGTGTATTCTGAACCCCTTTTTAAAAAAATTGCCCAATTTTTTTAAATTTTGGGGGAAAATTTGGGCCAAAACCCCATTCCTTTTTCTGATCATTTTAAAACGGGTAGCTGAAATGGGTTAAATGAGGGGGTTTTCTTGTATTCATTCGAAGAAAAATACTAGCAAAAAAAGCTATGGGCCCCTGGTCAACGGGGCAAGGGAAATTTGGGTTTCAAATTTTGGGGAAAATGGGTGAAATTGCTGGGGCTAAATATCACTGAGACCGCTAACGAGAGAGCTTAATTCCATAAGTTTTCCAAATTTCATACTTTGGTTTCATTCCCTTTTGGAAAAAGTTTTCCCCAACCCTTTCAAAAGATAAAATAATTTTTTTTCTTTTTTTAATTTTTTTCCCAAACCCTTTGGGGCAAATTTGAGATTAGAGGGCTCGACTCTGAAAAAGGGGTTTTTTTAGGGACAGTGGAACCTTTTTTTTCTGATTAATCTGTTTGAAAAAAGCTTACGGGAAAAACCCAAAACGTACAAAAAAAGAAGCAACATTTCCCCAAAAGAAATAATGAAAACCAATTAATTTTGTTCCAGACACCCAAAAAATATTAACAAAAAAAATTTCATTTTATTTAGGGAAAAAAAACTAAAGTTTTACAAAAAAAGAAAAAAAATGAAAATTAAAAATAAAAGACTAATGAAATGGATAAATAACATTTAAGATCATTTTACCTTTAATTTAAACTCTTGTTGGCGTATGGAAGAATTCGTGGGGGGAAGGGGAGGAGGCGAGGTTATTGGTTTTGGAAGGGGGAATCCCGTCCATAAGGAAAATTTAAAGGGACAAGGCCCCTAAAGGGTTTACTTTCCCTTTTTTGAAAAACATGGGGTGCTTTTTTGTGGGGCTTCTTTATTCCAAAATTTATTTGGGCCCAGTCGCATGGGCAGGCGGGAAGATTTGGGGACGGTTCATTTTTAACTGGGCAAAAAAAAAAGCAAAAACACAAAAAAATGGGGGCAAAAAAAAATTTTTATGAAAAAGTTGTCGAAAACCAAATCTAGGAAAAAATAGGGCATGGCCCAAAAAAAGAGGTTTGCCGTAAAGACAATTTTAAAAATTGGGAAGATTTTATGTAATCCTTTCAGAATTATGAAGGTGTGAAATTTGGAGGTAAAAAGGAAAAACCCCTTTTTGCAACACTTTGAGCCCTAGGGAGGGGCCCATTTCCCAAACCCATTCCCAGAAAAATTTTACCAAAGTGGGTTTCCCCTACTATTCCAAATTGACCAGGAAACTACTGCCAATTCCCTTCCCCTAAAAAACTTTCCCTTTAAATGCACAGAAATTTTTTAAAATTTTGGGCCCAAATTTTTCATTAAAATCCCCAATTTTAAAAAAAACCCCCATTCAATGGATTTTTGAAAAATTTTAGAAAAAAAAAAAAAAAAGGCCAGGCCAAAAAATGAAAACAGTGGACAAAAAGAAGAGTCCAAATTTCAAAATTTTTTCCATTTGTGATAGTGTCCAAATTGTCTTCCAAAAAAAACCAACCAAGGGAAAATAAAAATTTTTTATTTTTTTTATTTTAAAACCCTCGGCCATTTCCCCCCAAGGAAAGGTGGCCTAAAAAAAAAAAAACTTTTATCAACTCACCTCCCAAACGCTGCCCTTTCCAGAGGCAAACCTTAACCCCAGTTTTAAAACTGCAAAAAATTAACCCCCTCCCTTTAAAGTGCCCGGGACTATACATTCATTTTCCGGGAAACAAGTCCGGCCCGCTGGTTTTTTTCCCGAATCTTTTTTTTTTGTTTCCTTTACACCCCAAAACCCCCCATCAAGTCCCAAAAACCCCTTTTTTCTCCTTTGCCCTACTAAACCCGATTTACCAAAGCTTGCCCCGGGGAAAGGGTTTTCCCAAACCCCTTTCCCCAAAAAAAACCAAACCCTTTCCCCCTCCCTCCAAACTTTCCTAGGCTGAAAAACCCACTTTTGCCTTCCCCCCCACTAACAGAATTTTTACACTCCAAAGTCATTCTATTTTTTTTCCATCCTCTTTTACATGTAAAGTAAAAGGACACAAGTGCAACTAATGTGACATTTATTTTTGGGGAAAAGTTTCGCTCTCCCAGGGCTTTATTTAAATTGATAAAACCCCCTGGAGAGGGGTAAAAAATTTGCCACAAAAATGGGCACTTATTTTACTTGTGTCCTTTTACTTTTAAAATTGTCGGAAAATTTTACCCAAATTTTTTAAAAAATCCTCTTAAAATGTTCCCAAAAAAAATTTAAAACCCCTTCCCAGCCTCCCGGATAATAATTTTGGGAATCCCACACCCCCTCCTATTTCCCCCAAACCCACGGGTTCTCGCATTATAATTTTACAAACCCCACATTGCCCTCAACATGACCCCTTTTTACCACTGCCTCCAGCCCTTTTTCCCTTTTTGCAAAAATTCCCCAAAACCCCTGCCTCACACCCTAAAAAAAGACTTGTTAACTATATTTCTTGGGAATTTCCCCCCTTTGCTTTCATTAAAAAAAGGCTTTTGCTCCACAGTCCTCATTTCAAAAAATCAAACCTTTTTAAAACCCCTTTTTAAATTTTAAAATTTTCCCCCATCCTTCATAACCCAAACTGCTGAACACCTTCCATTCCAAATTTTTCTTTAAAACAATTTACCTTTCCCCCACACTTCTTCCCCCCCCAATTAAAAAAACCAAAACTTTTGTTACCTGTTTTTTTTATCCTCATTTACCTTACTTTTTCCCCAAAATTTACTTTTTTTTTCCTTCTTTTTTAAACCTTTCCACACTCATAAAAAAACCCCCTGGAATTTTCTTCCCGAATCTCCCAAAAAACAGTGTCATCAGCAAAGAGTAACTTTTGGCCCCTCTCACTTTGGGGTTTTTAAAATTTTTTATCTTTTAACCCCACACCACTTGCCCAAAACCCAAAACATTCACTTATCTTTTCCAAATTCCCCCTTTTTAAATTTAAATTTAAAAACAAGTAAAAAAAAAAAAAAATATTTAAAAAAACAAGTAAAAAAATATTTTTAAAAAATAAAATGTACACAACCTTTGGTTTAAAAACAAATTTACTTACACAATACAAAATGGCATAAACAGGGCAACTTGTTGCCCTTTTGCAGATACCCTATTAAAAGAGGGCCCCCAATTTCACCCATAATTCGTTCTAGAAGGGTTTTAAGGGGCCTTAAACCAAAAAAAAATTTTTTTCTGATAAGGAATAATTTTCTAAAAGAGATTATTCCGTTTAAAACCCCAAAAAAAACACTTACAAAAAGCACTTCCCAAAATTTATTCCTAAATTTTTCAAAGGTTTTTAAAGGTAGGGTTTTTTAAAAATTGGAAGGTTAACCCCCCCCTGGGGAAAGTTTTTTTTATTCAAGGCATTTTATGATGCAGTAGGGGGCACCCCCAAATACTGAGCTGAGGTTTTCAAAAAAATGTCTGCTGGGAGGGCCGTGCAAATGAACGAAAAAATTTTCGAGCACAAAAATTTTAAAAGAGACCCGTTGAAGGGGTTAAAATTTTTCCCAAAAATGAAATGTTCCCTTCCACATTAATTATGCAAATAACCCGGGTATCCCAATAAAATTTTTTCTTTAGGCTTGGGTTTTGAAATTTTATATCAAATTTTGGGGTTTTTGCAAAAACAGTGGACCCTGACCAACGTGGCATTTGAATTTAAAGATAAATCCGACTAGCGATACATTTTAAAAGCAAAAATTTTGGGCCTTTTTTAGCGCCTTTTAAAAAAAACCCGACCAATGCATTCTTTCCCTTCGAACGCGTTTCCCCTTTGGGGCCCGGAGCGCGCCCCACTTGTCCCTTGGGGGCCAGTGTTTACAAGCCCCGCCCCGCCACCGCGGGCGTTTTTCCCAAAAATACAATTGGACCCCCTTTATATGGGTCACAAACCCTTTTTAATTTTAGTGACCATGGGCCCCCAAAAAAGCTTCTAGTGCCAACCCTACAGCAAAAGGGTGGGGAAAATTTCTATGGATAAAGAAGAAAAAGATCATTTTTTAAATATTTAAAGTGGAGTTTCGTGTCTGAGCTGGTTTAGGTTGTATTTAAACCCCCAAACAAACCCTCGCTAAAAAAATTTTGGGCAAGGGGAAAAAGGCAAAACAAGGAAAGCTGTTTTGCCAAAGGTGCAACTAAAGTTTTCAAAAACTGAGATTGCAAGTGATTTGAAGATGTTGAAAATCTTTTGGTTGGAAAAAAACGAAAAACAATACAGGGAAAAAGCAACTCTCAAGCGGAAAAAAAAAATAGTGAAAAAAGGGTAGGAAATTGCTGCCCCAAATAGTGGGGTTTCGAAAAGGGTTAAGGGGCCGCAAAAAGTTTGGCCCCTTTAGAGATTTAAGAAACGTTTGTGGCCCTTCATTTTTGTGATAAGGGATGGTGAGGCTGCCCGTTCCCCGGGCCCCAAAGCCCCTGAAAAATCTGTGCAAAAATTCCCGGGGAAAATGACCCGTGAAAAATTTAAAAACCTTTTAAAAAGTGTTTTCAAAATTTTGACGAAAAAAAGGCCTGTTTTGGGAAAAAAAATGCCAAGCAGGAGTAATTACTCAGGAGGAAAAAGGAAATCCCAGGACATTTAAACCTATGAAAAAACAGGCTTACTCTGTTGATTTTGTCCCCAAACTAAATGTGAAGGAAAAATGAAGCCCTTTTTTGGTGTATCAAATTTTGAAACTCCCGAGTGTTTTGGGAAAAAAAAATTTTCTCAAGGTAAATTTTTGCTTTCTTTTGGGGGCAAACAAATAAGGCATGGGTCCCCTAGGGACCCCTTTTTTTATGACTGGGTTTTCACCTTGGGGATTTGCCCCCACTGAAAAAATTACCCAATTTAAAAGAAAAAAGACCCTTTAAATGCCCCCTGGTTTAGGGCCATGCTCCCGGGCATCCTTCGCTTGGCAGGGGCGACTTTCTAGGGGCAAAAGCTTCATTTTAAAGGGGAAGTTTTTGCCTCCTCATAAACCCCTCCTCTCCTGCAAAACCCCTGGACCACAGGTTTATTTCCAACCCTTTTAAGAAACTTTTAACAAAAAGCTATGTTTGAAAAATGCTTTTTTAGTGACCAAGAAACTCAACTGACTAAGAAATTTTGGAAAAAATCACTTTTCCCTCCTCAATTGTGTAAAAAATTTTTAGGTAAGGCTTGGGAGGAATTGACTAAGGGACCCCTTTAACCGGGTTGGAAAAAACTGTGGGCCCGAAAGTGTAGCCCCCCCCAAAAAGGGGTTTTTAAGGGGTTTTAGGCAACCCTGGAATCCTATGCCAGTTAGGAATCCATTGGGCATTGGGGAAGTCCTTTTGGGGGGGGAGGTTAGTTGGGGGTGGGAAAAGGGGTTTTTTTGGGGGAGAACAATGAAAACTAACCCCTGATGAAATTTAAGACGATGTAATCATTCCCTCAAACCCTTAAAATTTTAAGGTGGTCAGTCCCTCCGTCTGGAGAAGAGGTTGTTCCTTGTCTGAAACAATATGAAATTTAAGTGACAGAATGGGGCCTTTTTAAAGTGCCAGGAGGTAACGTAGGTTGTTTGGGAGGGCAAAGGGCCCTCTTCCCAAAACCCCGCCCTTTTTCCAAATAGGGAAGGGGTTTTCGAAGTTGGGGTGGTCTGTTTCCAAAAAACCCTTGTGTTGCAGTGTTTTGACAGAATGAACATTTTTAAAAGGATAAAAATACCACCCGAAATTTTTAAAGGGAAGACACATTGGGAAAAAGTTAAAGGGACTTTATTTCAAAACGTTTCCCCCAAAAAGTAGGCTTTTCATCGAGTACAGAAAAGTTGATAGAAGCAGAAGATACTTGAAGACGATGTAATCAGTCCATCACCCTTAAAGAAGCCTACTGTGTAGGCGACACGTTTCGAAATAAAGATACCTAACTGTTGCATATGTGTCTTACCTAACAATCTGTCGGTATTTTATACCATTTTAATGTTCATTCTGTCAGACACTGCAACACAAGGGTATCTTGGTACAGACCATCAACTTCGACAACCTCTACTAGTGAGAACGGCTGGGTTTGAGAGGGACCTGCCCTCCCAAAGCAACCTACGTCTCACCTCCTGGCACTATATAAGCCCCCATTCTGTCACTTCAACTTCATATTGTTTCAGACAACGGAACAACGCTCTTCTCCAGACTGAGGGACTGACCACCTCTAACCACTGATGAGCTGCTAGATCATCTTCATCAGCATGAGGCCACACCTGAGGAAACTGCTTCGGAGGAGGGGATAGAGAAATTGAAGAAGTTGCCTACTTCTAAGATTAAGGAAATCTGTGCAATGTGGCTTAAAGTGCAAACTTTTATGGATGAAAATCACCCTGACACAGCTACTGCAAGCCATGTTGGCAACCTGTACACTGACAATGTTGTGAAACACTTTAGAAATGTCATAAAGGAACGGGAGGTACAGGCCTCTATGGACAGATATGTTGTGCGACAGAAGTCCAGTGACTCTGAAGCTGGTCCTAGTGGCATTAAAAGAACAAGGGAAGTAACCCCGGAAAAAGACTTGTTACCTCAAGTCCTAATGGAAGGGGATTCCCCTTCTGAACACTAAGAAGATCAACACTCTCCCCTCCTCCCATCCCATCAATCATCACCAGATCTTCAATAAAGGTAAGTGTCATGTAACTGTGCATGTCTTCTTCAGTTTGTGTGTATTAAAATTAATATTTCCTGTGGTAAAATTTTTTTTTTTCAATACTTTGAGGTGTCAGGAACGGATTAATTTGATTTCCATTATTTCTTATGGGGAAAATTAACTCGACTAACGATAATTTCGATTAACGATGAGCTCTCAGGAACGGATTAATATCGCCGGTCGAGGGTCCACTGTATTACCTTTACCAATTCTCTGATCTGAAATGTGGCAAAATAAGTCAGAGTGTAATATTACAGGTCTCTTCCTTTACCTTTTTTGCCATTTGAATTAGTATTACGAATTTCCATGTGGAAGGGTTATACTGGCTTGCAAATTTAAATTTGGGAAAAAATAATGTTTTCAAAT
>NW_026505535.1:0-2500 GCF_026875155.1 Cherax quadricarinatus
CTGTTTTTTCCCCCCTCGTCTTTTCCCCCAAAATTCCATTGAAAAAATTAAATGCTGACGTGGGTGATCAACTGATACACAGTCATGCGTCGTTAGTCAATTTCGTGGTTGTTGCGAAAAGTCATAGATACAGACAGGTTGTCCAAGGTGTTTTCTGTACCAAGAGGCCATGTGTTGCAGTGTCTGACAAGACGAACATCAAAATGGTATAAAAAAACCGACAGGTATTTTATACCATTTTGATGTTCGAACGTCATAGAGTGTTCGTACACCAAACCTACATTTGGTATAGCCTACTACACACCCTAGGTTGTATGGTTTTTGATTTTTTTTTTTATAGATTTGCGGTAAGCAGATAATGCGCCCTGAACATTCCAACCCCCGCGGCCCAGCCTTGATCAGGCCTCGGGGGATCAGGGCCTGGTCAACCAGGGTGTTACTGGCTGATCACACGTAGGGCCAACGCACGAACCACAACCCTGCTGGTCAATACTAAACTGGAAGTGTCCTTCCATTTCCCTCTTTGAAGACAGGCAGGGGTCTATTGGTAACCCCTAATGTATGCTGGGGGGGCAATTGAACAGTCTTGTACCCCCGACACTTACTGTGTTGTCTCTTAGCGTATTCACGACGCTTCCTACTTTTCATTGGGGGGGAGGGTGTTGCATCTCTTGCCATGTTTTTCTTTCGTAAGGAAAGAAACACTGTCAGGTATGTTGACAGTGTAACCCCGGGAGGCGATCTGCCCGTCCTGGGCACCACCTGTAACTGAAGTGTTGTGTTATTGTGTGAATGGGGGAAGGGAGCTCTTCTCCCCCTCTCTCTCCTCTCCCCCCCCCTCTTCCCTGCGCCTCCCCCTCCCTCTCTTCTCCCCCCCTCGCGTGAAAGGGTTTTCGGGGATGATCTTTTTGTGTGTTGTTTTTTGGTGTGTGAAATTTTAAGGCGGTGTGAAGGCTGGTTTTGGTTTTACTGAAATGAAGCTCTTTTTTATATGGAACAATTGAAGCTCTTCTTATTTGGAACAAATGAAGCTTTTTCATTATTTGGAACAAATGAAGCTCTTCCTTATTTGGAACAATGAAGTCTTCTAATTTGGGAAAAAAATGAAGTCTCTTTTTTGGAACAATAAAGAAGCTCTCTTTAATGAACAATGAAAACCTCCTTATTTTGGGAAAAAATGAAGCTTTCCCATTTGGAAAAAATGAAGCTCTTACATGGAAAATATGAAGCTCTCTTACATGGAACATATGAAGCTCTTCTTAAGGAACAATGAAGCTCTTCTTAATGGAACAATGAAGCTCTCTTAATGGAACAAAAGAAGCTTCCTTAATTGGAACAAAGAAGCTCTCCCTTTCATGGAACATATGAAAACTCTACTTACATGGAACATATGAAGCTCCTACAAAGGAACATATGAAGCTCTCCCTTACATGGAACAAATGAAGCTCTACTTAAGGAAAATAAAGCTCTATTCATGGAAAAATAAACTCTACTTACAGGAACATATGAAGCTCCTTACTGGGGAAAATTTTAAACTCTAATTTTTACATTTTGGGCATAGGCTCTACTTCTGGACAAATAAGCTCTACTTTTATGGAACAAATGGGTCTCTTACAGGAAAAATAAGCCCCCACTTAATTAACAAATGAAACTTCTTTCTTGGGAAAATATGAAAGCCACTTTAAAGGAAAAAATAAGCCTTTTCTTAATGGAAAAAATAAGCTCTACTTACATGAACATATGAAGCCTACAATGGAAAAATGAAGCTTATTACTGGAACATATGAACCTACTAATGGAACAAATGAAGTCTACTTACAAGGAGCATTGAAGCCTACGATAGGAACAAATGAAGCCTATTACATGGAACAATAACCCTACTTATAGGAACAAATAAGTCCTTGGAACATATGAAGCCTACTTATATGGAACAAAAGAAGCCTACTTAATTTGGGAAAAAATGAACCTACTTTAAAGGAACAATGAAGCTTACAATGGAAACAATGAAACTCTTTTTGGAAAAATGAACCTACTAATGGAACAAATGAAGCCCTACTTTAAGGAAAAAAAATAAGCTCCCTTACAGGAACATTGAAGCTCTACATGGAACAAATGAAGCTCTACTTTTGGAACTATGAAAGCTCTACTATATGGAACAAAAGAAGCTTCTTACATGGAACAATTAAGCTCTCAATGGAACAATGAACTCTTTCATGGAAAAATGAAGCCCTCTTAATGGAACAATGAAGCTTCTGGGGAAAAATGAAGCTCACTAATGGCAATGAACCTCTTAATGGAACAAATGAGCTCTCCCTTTCATGGAACATATAACTCCTAATGGAACAAAGAAGCTCTACTTACATGGAACATAGAACCTCTAATGGAACTGAAGCCTACTTACATGGAACATATGAAGCCTACTTTAAGGAACAAATGAAGCTTCTTACAGGACATAAAAGCCCTACTTAATGGAACAAAAAGAAGTCTCCCTTTCATGGGAA
>NW_026505535.1:7500-15922 GCF_026875155.1 Cherax quadricarinatus
AATATGTGTACCATCTATTTCAACCCTCTGAATCCATCTGTTTCAACCCTCTGGATCCATCTGTTTCAACCCTCTGGATCCATCTGTTTCAACCCTCTGGATCCATCTATTTCAACCTTCCAGATCCATCTATTTCAGCCTTCCGGATTCATCTGTTTCAGCCCTCCGGATCCATCTGTTTCAACCCTCTGGATCCATCTGTTTCAACCCTCTGGATCCATCTATTTCAACCTTCCAGATCCATCTATTTCAACCTTCCAGATCCATCTATTTCAGCCTTCCGGATTCATCTGTTTCAGCCCTCCGGATCCATCTGTTTCAAAATATTAATTAAAAATCATTTTTCTTAGCTGCAATCATTAGTTTTTATCCTCTGGTCTTCAGATCAGGGCCAAAAAAAACGTGGTATTGTGTGTACTCACCTAATTGTGGTTGCAGGGATCGATTCATAGCTCTTGGCCCTGTTATGTGTGTTTGAGAGCTACAGTGGGTGTTCATAATGATAATTGTGGAGAAATTTTCTCCAGCATTGGCGGTGACCACTCTCGTCTTGATATCTGGAAACCAGATGTAGAACGAGGTTGTTATGAAGATGGGATTTGTACACCAAAGCAAACAGCTTTCATTTGCATGTATTCTTACCAAGCAGAATTAGATTCCACTGGTCATGAGATACACATGTTACACTAGGGCATGACCAAGACCTTTTAACTGTAAGAGAATCTGTGATTTAATATATTTGTGTTTGTCTGAGGATGCTTCCATTTCCCAAGACCAGTAAAAATTTGTAGTAATATGCCATTAACTGTGTATCACTAGTGGCATTATACTCAATAACCCGCACCTTGGAGTTGAGGAATCCGCACTCTCAGTCGTCAAATATGAGAAAAACACCCGTAGACGTGTCAGCAGAAATTCGACTGTAAATAGAAGTGTTGTGGGCACCTGTACTGAGTACTGAACACAGACCTCAGTGTGTGTATTCATTTTTATACTACACCTAAAATCTCCGACAATATTAATGGTTGTGGACCATTATTGTGTTTTAATGACGTTTTGATCATGGCGTTCTCTCAGTTTTGACTTTATTGTCTTCTAGGTGGTAATGGTTCAACAAAGGTAATAAAGATGTGTGTAATTAAGGTAATTGCTCGTACAGGTGCAGTAATGACGACCTGGGCCTTGTATACCTTTCCTGTTAATGAGGTAATTGAGCAGCAATTGTAAGGAGACACACAACATACACTCTCTTCGCTCTTCGTAAAGATTCCCTTCAACATTCTCTGTTTTTTCATTCTTCGCTAAGATAAAAAGTTTTTTTTTTTCGTAAGGCTGACGAGCATCTTCCTCTCTGTTGCCTCTCCCCTCTGAGGGAAGGTGACATGAGTAGTGGCAACACCACCAGTGTGTTGCTACACTATTGCCTCTCCCCTCTGAGGGAAGGTGACATGAGTAGTGGCAACACCACCAGTGTGTTGCTACACTATTGCCTCTCCCCTCTGAGGGAAGGTGACATGAGTAGTGGCAACACCACCAGTGTGTTGCTACACTATTGCCTCTCCCCTCTGAGGGAAGGTGACACGAGTAGTGGCAACACCAGCAGTGTGTTGCTACACTATTCACTATGATAGTTACATTGTGGCAACACCAGTAGTGTGTTCCTACACTACTCTATATGTTAGTTACACAGTGAGAACACCAGCAGTGTGTTGCTACATTATTCTGTATGATAGTTACATAGTGGGAACACTAGCAGTGTGTTGCTACGTTATTCTGTATGATAGTTACATTGTGGGAACACCAGCAGTGTGTTGCTACACTATATGATAGTTACATTGTGAGGAATAAAGGCTAGGTGTTTCAATGTCATATTCCAACACACAGGATGTCATATATATAGTGTTGAAATACGTCAGTCAGAGCTGGCAGACTTCAGTAGTGTCAGTCAGAGCTGGCAGACTTCTGTAGTGTAAATATGAGCTGGCAGAGCTGCAGTTACTATCACCTGACACTGACCATCTTCCAGCAGAGCTGCAGTTACTATCACCTGACACTGACCATCTTCCAGCAGAGCTGCAGTTGCTATCACCTGACACTGACCATCTTCCAGCAGAGCTGCAGTTACTATCACCTGACACTGACCATCTTCCAGCAGAGCTGCAGTTACTATCACCTGACACTGACCATCTTCCAGCAGAGCTGCAGTTACTATCACCTGACACTGACCATCTTCCAGCAGAGCTGCAGTTACTATCACCTGACACTGACCATCTTCAGCAGAGCTGCAGTTACTATCACCTGACACTGACCATCTTCCAGCAGAGCTGCAGTTACTATCACCTGACACTGACCATCTTCCAGCAGAGCTGCAGTTACTATCACCTGACACTGACCATCTTCCCGCAGAGCTGCAGTTGCTATCACCTGACACTGACCATCTTCCAGCAGAGCTGCAGTTACTATCACCTGACACTGACCATCTTCCAGCAGAGCTGCATTTACTATCACCTGACACTGACCATCTTCCAGCAGAGCTGCAGTTGCTATCACCTGACACTGACCATCTTCCAGCAGAGCTGCAGTTACTATCACCTGACACTGACCATCTTCCAGCAGAGCTGCAGTTACTATCACCTGACACTGACCATCTTCCAGCAGAGCTGCAGTTACTATCACCTGACACTAACCATCTTCCAGCAGAGCTGCAGTTGCTATCACCTGACAATTACCATCTCTCATCATGGACCATCTCATTCACATTAGAAATGGAATTCTTAAGAAGATAACGTCTCTATCACCATAGAGCGAGACGCAAGATGAATTATAAGAGATAGTGTAAGAAAGATGGGGAAAAGGAAATTGTCATCTCATATATAACTGTAGATAAAGAGGAGAGCGAGAGAGACGGGGGGGGGGATGGAAGAATTTGTTGCAGTGATTATGCAGTGGGGACAATATTTCAAAAGTTTTTGAGTGGTGGAGTTTTACCACTCTGAAATTCTCTGTACGAGTTACTTGAGGTAAAAAGTTAAAACACGTGCACCAGTTTGGTATCTTTTATTGATGAAACGTTTCGCCTACACAGTAGACTTCTTCAGTCAGATACAGAGACAGCAGTAGTAATGAAAAAAAGATGTAATCAGTCCATCAACCTTGGAGACAAAGTATACGAGGTGGTCAGTCCCTCTGCCTGGAGAAGAGTTAAGTTCCATGGTCTAGAACAAGGTGGTCAGTCCCTCAGCCTGGAGAAGTTCAGTTCCATGGTCTGGAACAAGGTGGTCAGTCCCTCAGCCTGGAGAAGAGTTCAGTTCCATGGTCTGGAACAAGGTGGTCAGTCCCTCAGCCTGGAGAAAAGTTCAGCTCCATGGTCTGGAACAAGGTGGTCATGTCCCTCAGCCAGGAGAGAGTTCAGCTCCATGGTCTGGAAACAAGGTGTCAGTCCTCAGCCTGGAGAAGTTCAGTATCCATGTTCTGGAACAAGGTGGTCAGTCCCTCAGCTGGAGAAGTACAGTTCCATGGTCTGGAACAAAGTGTGTCAGTCCTCAGCTGGAGAAGAGTTCAGCTCCATGGTCTGGAACAAGGTGGTCAGTCCCTCAGCCTGGAGAAGGTTCAGTTCCATGGTCTGGAACAAGGTGGTCAGTCCTCAGCCTAGAGAGAGTTCAGTTCCATGGTCGGAACAATGTGGTCAGTCCCTCACCTGGACAAGAGTTCAGCTCCATGGTCCTGGAACAAGGTAGTCAGTCCCTCAGCCTGGAGAAAAGTTCAGCACCATGGTCGGAACAAGGTAGTCAGTCCTCAGCCTGGAGAAAAGTTCAGCTCCATGGTCTGGAACAAGTGGTCAGTCCTAGCCTGAGAGAGTCAGCACCATGGTCTGAAGCAAGGTGGTCAGTCCCTCAGCCTGGAGAAGAGTTCAGCTCCATGGTCTGGAACGAGGTGGTCAGTCCCTCAGCCTGGAGAAGAGTTCAGCTCCATGGTCTGGAACAATGTGGTCAGTACCTCAGCCTGGAGAAGAGTTCAGCTCCATGGTCTGGAACAAGGTGGTAAGTCCCTCAGCCTGGAGAAGAGTTCAGTTCCATGGTCTGGAACAATGTGGTCAGTCCCTCAGCCTGGACAAGAGTTCAGCTCCATGGTCTGGAACAAGGTAGTCAGTCCCTCAGCCTGGAGAAAAGTTCAGCACCATGGTCTGGAACAAGGTAGTCAGTCCCTCAGCCTGGAGAAAAGTTCAGTTCCATGGTCTGGAACAAGGTGGTCAGTCCCTCAGCCTGGAGAAGAGTTCAGCTCCATGGTCTGGAACAAGGTGGTCAGTCCCTCAGCCTGGAGAAGAGTTCAGCACCATGGTCTGGAACAAGGTGGTCAGTCCCTCAGCCTGGAGAAAAGTTCAGCACCATGGTCTGGAACAAGGTGGTCAGTCCCTCAGCCTGGAGAAGAGTTCAGCTCCATGGTCTGGAACAAGGTGGTCAGTCCCTCAGCCTGGAGAAGAGTTCACCACCATGGTCTGGAACAAGGTGGTCAGTACCTAATCCTGGAGAAGAGTTCAGCACCATGGTCTGGAACAAGGTGGTCAGTCCCTCAGCCTGGAGAATTGTTCAGCACCATGGTCTGGAACAAGGTGGTCAATCCCTGAGCCTGGAGAAGAGTTCAGCTCCATGGTCTGGAACAATACGAAGCTGAACTCTTCTCCAGGCTGAGGGACTGACCACCTTGTTCCAGACCATGGTTGTGAACTCTTCTCCAGGCTGAGGGACTGACCACCTTGTTCCAGACCATGGTGCTGAACTCTTCTCCAGGCTGAGGGACTGACCACCTTGTTCCAGACCATGGTGCTGAACTCTTCTCCAGGCTGAGGGACTGACCACCTTGTTCCAGACCATGGTGCTGAACTCTTCTTCAGGCTGAGGGACTGACCACCTTGTTCCAGACCATGGTGCTGAACTCTTCTCCAGGGTGAGGGACTGACCACCTTGTTCCAGACCATGGAGCTGAAGTCTTCTCCAGGCTGAGGGACTGACCACCTTGTTCCAGACCATGGTGCTGAACTCTTCTCCAGGCTGAGGGACTGACCACCTTGTTCCAGACCATGGTGCTGAACTCTTCTCCAGGCTGAGGGACTGACCACCTTGTTCCAGACCATGGTGCTGAACTCTTCTCCAGGCTGAGGGACTGACCACCTCTTTATTTCATTATCACTGCTTCCTTTATATTTGACTGAAGAAGCCTACTGTGTAGGTGTAACGTTTCATCGATAAAGTTACCGTGTTGCACATGTGTCTAAATCTTCAACTTGTTGGTATTTTATACCATTTTCAACCTTGAGGTTTACAGCAGTAGTTAGCAAGTGAACGCGTCTTCTAGGTTAAGTGAAATTGTTCTCCATATCCCTTGGTAAGATTGGAGGGGTTAAGCCTAGCTCCTGTTTCTCTCTCTTAACCGGTTGTTACAGGCTACACCATGCCCGGTGAGGCTTATCATACCTCCTCTTCAAGCTGTGTATAGTATGAGGGCGGGCGTGCGTACCGCCTTCACCCTTCTCCAGAACGACAAGTCACAAATAGCGTAATTCATTGTTAACCTCTCCAGCGTCTTGAGTGCTGCACCTCCACTCAGCACTCCTTAATGCACTCGTTATTCACTTTCTCCAACTTATTTTTCGTTCAACTTGCGCCGTTTTTAAAGGGGTGTTCAACACTGTTTATTAAAGTTTTAAATTTTTCTTTTAAAGGCTGTTTACTTCAAATTAGGTTAGGTTAGGCTGGGTTGGGTTAGATGTTGTTATACATTGAATATTTGGAAATCCATCTGTTCTTCTGTTATCCACTCCTGGGTCACCAGTCACTGTAATGTTGACCACAAACTCAACTCCTAGATGAGTCAGTATCCCTACACTTCAAAACTATGTCATCCCAGGGACTGATTGTCTAATCTTCCACTGTTCTCTACACATTTCTGGTCTTCAGATTATGTCCATGTATTGATAAAGCCACTGGATGGTGAAGCAGTTATAAGATACCTAAATGTTCTACGTATGTCTAACTCATTACTCAGTCTTAGGATACCAAGACTATACATGACAACATAGGCGTTCCCTCCCTATCTACAGCAGTGACTTCATTGAAGAGTAATGCTTAACCACGGAACAAGTGTTGTCTAAACTTTACTATCCTCGACAATACACGAGAGATTATACAACATTCCAACTCGCCCATTGAAACAACCACCACCACAACATGTGTAGTCTTCCCTCAAGAATTCTTTCGTCAAATACGTCTCCAACAACATTCTCTCCACTCTGGCTCCACTCTGACCTGGAGTTTTACGATTCACTCGCCATGGGTTGAAACCCCACCCGTTCCGTGGTTTGTTTTCTCTCAACACTGAATTAAGTTTCCACCACTATCTCCACCACAATCAAGAGACACCAGCAACAGGTTCAGATCACTTCAGGTATATACACCATCCTTTGCAATGTGATGAGATTTACGTTGGGCGACACGTGCAGAGGCTTCCACACACTCGTTTCTGAAGAGTTTAAAGAACTCTCGTGTTTTACATCGTGCTCCCCACAACCATTTAAAATTGCAATAATGCACGACTCATCCCCGGGGAGCTTGACACTCAAAGATGCAGCATCATGCAAGCGTCGCTCATCTGCACATCAGCAATTTCAACGAGACACGTCTGGCAACACGCAGCGGAGTCATGTTTGGATTATTTTATCGTACACAACTAGTTATAACGAATTGATTTGTGTCGCCACGTTAAGCGACATCTTTCTTGAACGTTGTAAATTATAATCCGGCTCTAGGCACCGTACACCAGCGTTAAAAGTTTGAAGCCGATAGGGTTTAGCGTTTTCGCGTTATGAGCAAGATAGCCATCAGGGATACTAAACAAGCCTGGGTAACCCAAGAAAGCCAAACAAGTGTGGCTTTATTTCCCACCGTGGTTACTAGCTCCTCCCCCTCCCCGGGATGCCACCCACCACAGCTATTTCGTCGCTAAATTAATTGCAGGAGAGGCAATTACCTCTTAATTGACGAATTTCCTAATTTGGGATAATGAATATACGTGACAACGATTTGACGAGTAACTGTAAGCAATATAAATTGATATTACTAATATATATCGTGCCGAATAGGTAAAACTTGCGATATTGGCTTAAATAGCAACGCTTTCTTGCCGAATAAGGCAAGCTAAAATTTGTGTATGCCATAATTTCGCAAAAATCATTCTGAACCTAACGAAAAAAAATGTATTTCATTGTGTTTGTTTATTATTAAATTATTGTAAACATATCTTAATATATTTAGTTATATATTTAATTTATATATTTAATATATTTAATTTTTACGTTAACATAAATGAAGGAAAAAATATATCTTTAAACTTATAAGAGAAAATTTTAGAAAGGATTTACTTGTAAATGAGTTCTTGTTAATTGACCAGTTTTACCTATTCCTTAATGATTATCACTTGACCTGACTACCTTAAGGCATTGGCTTAAGCCGGTGGGTGAATTGGACCTGTGTCACATGGGCCAGTAGGCCTGCTGCAATATATAATTATATATATATATATATATATATATATTATATATATATATATATATATATATATATATATATATATATATATATATATATATATAAAATATAATGTCATGTGGGTTTCGATAACGTGGATGGGGTAAAAATGCTCACGTAGGCTGGTAGTACGTATAATATATAACTGGAAGTATGGGAAGCGCCAACAGCCGACCTGCCTCTCTCTGCTCCCTATCTTCGACTGACCCACAAGTGCCTACAGGGTGAGGGGTGTTTGAAATCCTGCTATGGTCAGCAGCAATATGAACAGTCAATGATTCATGCAGATGGTTGGTAGTGAGTCATCTACTGGTACACTGGTTACTGGTAACTGGTTACTAGGAACTGGTACTACTGCTGAGAGCTCGGCGACGCTAATGTATGTCGTCCCGACATACAGCTACTACAAACTATAGATGGCAGTTGTACGGCTTGGGCTGATTCTATACAATGTCAAAGTACACAACAATTGAACATTATAACATACATAAGTAGAATATTGGAATGGAAGCTTACGTAATTGAAACTATAATAAAACTGTAATGCATTACAAGGTATAATATAGCACAACTCATCGAATGAAACTCAACATTGGGATTACACAATAGAAGTGATAAAAAAAAATTTGATCGATCGATCTGTATTCATGTGATCTACAGATTCTGAGGAAGGAATATATACAAAGAAAGAAGTGTTTAACAGAAAGGCAGATTCGGTGCACTCAAATCTAGACTGTTAACTCTCAGAATTCGGAGAGAACGTGAACACAAAAAAATTCTTGAATACTGATAAGTTGATACTGTAATTATTCATCTATACAGGTTATTTACATTTAACCCCAA
>NW_026505536.1:0-16879 GCF_026875155.1 Cherax quadricarinatus
TATGATATTTTTAAAGGGGTTCATATAAATTTTGAGTAAAATATCATAAAATGGATTAATGAAAATGCCTATTTTGATGTAAAATAAGGGCATTTAGTGTGCCCAAGAGTGATTATTATTACGTATATTGGTCATGAGTAGAGAGAGACTTAGCGATTTTAATGTGTACCTGCACACCACACAGTGGTAAGTATATTTAGGTACAGTACACTTAAGCATAATTATCAGAGTACATATAAATATGCAGTAACTTTAAAACACTTAAAATTTTTTGGAAAAGTTTCCTAAAATAAATAATGGGGGTCACAGAAAATTAAACAAACCAGGTGGGGGGCGCCGTATTTGAAAGACCGCTTGCTGAAATAGCAAATTTTGGTCATAATTTGACAACCGCCGTGTTAGCGGAACGCCATAAGGTGAAACGCTGTAAAGCTGAGCCTAACTGTATATCTCTTGTATCGTGGAATCATTCTCCCTAGCTTGTAAACAGTTGCACATTTGGCTGTACACGAGTCATGGAGTGGCCCGGGGCCCGCTCAGGCTGCGGGGGCACGTTGGGGACTAAAGCCCTTCGCCGATTACTTGGCTTTAGCTGAGCCAAATTTTTATGCCAAAGTGAGCCATTAGCCGATTTTGGCGCTAGCCAATGAAGCCTTTAAACCCGAGGCACCACTGTATTATTATTATAATTATATTTTTTTATTGTACTATTAGTATTATTATACTATATAATTATTTTATTATTAAAATTATTATATTATTTTTTATTATTATATACAGTGACCCTCAACCAACGGGCATCGACTAATGCCAAATTGACTAACAGCACTCTTTGAAGTCAAAAAATTGGCTCTACCAATGGCGAAAAACTCTTCTAAATTTTTTTCATCCCCAAACATGTTCAAGCGGCCGGAGCACGGCCTGAGCAGGCCCAGCCACTCCAAGACTCCATGTACAGCCAGAAATGCCAGTGTTTACAACCGTTTCAGTTGATCCTACTGTACCTGTGATATATTTTGTATTATTCCGTGTTTTTAGTGCTTGTAACCGCTAAATAAGCCACCCTGTGCCCTAAGAAAAGTCTAGTGCCAAACCTTTGTAAAAAAAGGGGTTTGAATTACAAATGGAAAACAAAAAGAATCATGAAAAATATGAAAGTGGAGTGCATGTGTCCGAGTTGGGAATCTATATAACAAACCCCATTCAACCTTCACTACTATCTTGGCGAACAAAGGGCAGTAAAGGAACTTTTGGGTTGTGACAGGTGCAAGAGGGTTTCAAAAGGGAGATGAAAAATAATTGAAAAAAGGTAAGACTTGGTTTTGTGGATAAATAAAAAACCCAATTATCGGGAAAATAGTGTTTCTCATCATATAATAAAAAGGCCCAAGGCATTTGCAGGGATCATCTTATTAAAAAAAATGCCTTAAAATAGTGATGATTTTGATAATTTAAGGCCCAAAGGCTGGTTTGAAATTTTTAAAAATTCGTATGGCATACACATGTAAAGCATGGTGATGCCATTTCAGACAAAAAGCATCTGAAAAATATTGAAGGCCCTTCAAAAAATACATAGGGTTAGTAAATTTAAATTTTTTGAATATTGGGGAAAAAATGCCGGAGGGGGAATTTGTTACATTCTGCCCTGCGGGCCTTTTTTTTGGGGGGTTTAATAAGGGTGAAAGGGTTTTATTTTTTTGACCCCATGCACAAATTCCTTTGGTAAATTTAAGGGGAAAGGGGGAGTGAGTGAAATGGGGCCAGGGGGGCTGACTGGGGAACATAGAAACCGAATTTTTCGATAGAAATTCCTACAGTCGGGAAATTTTTCCCTTGGAAATTTTTTTGTACATGTTTTTTTAAAAATTTGAGCCAATTTTAAAGGGTTTGTTTCCAAAAAATTTTTCCCCCTCTTTTAGTTTTTGGTGGGTGATCCGTTTACCCTTATTTTTGGGGATCTACTATACACAATCCCTGCCCCTAGACAAAGTATTCTAAAAATATTAGGTTAAGTCCCCTAAATTGCCTTGGCATGAAATTAAACTTTTTTTGCCCCAAATTTAAAAAAATTTTATAATTTTAAACACATATTAAAACCCGCACGGGGGTGAAGTTCGCACCCTTTAAAATTTTCGTTCATATCCAGAAAAAAAAAAATCGCCTGAACGAGGGTTTCGTATCCGAAAATTTGCAGGGTGGGGTGTTCGTAACCCAAAGGTTCCACTGTATATTTAGTGAAAAACTTGTTATCGGGCATTTATATGCTTTTTTTAAGGGGAAAAAAAGGGGTTTTTTCCCTTTTTCCCGGTGAGGGTCCACTTTCCTGTGGTACCCCGGGAACCTAACCGGCCGAAAAAGGGGGGGCCCCTACTGAAATTATAATTTTCTGTTTAAAATTATTGTCCTATCTGATTTTTTTATTATTATTTTTAATAAAATTTTTAAACAGGGGTTTTTCCCCTTTAGGGTTGTTTCGCTTGCATAAATTTTCGTTGATACCCTTTTTCTTTATTCGTCACCGGTTTTTTTAAATTCAGCAGTTTTTTGGGCTTAAAACTTTCAGCAGCGGGGAACTAGCGCCTTTTTCTTCAGGGGTTTTTTACAGTCACCGTGTCCCGGTATCTCTGGGTTTTTGGCCTGGAAACTTTCGGGAATTTTAAAAACATTTTTTAATTTTTTTACTGGGCCTCCTTTAAGACTTTCCCTTCGATGTTTCGCTAGTGAAACGGTTTTAAACTATACCCTTTTCTTAAATTTATTCAAATTTCCCCTCCAAAAAATAATTCACCACTTACTATATGCTAAGAAGAAAATAATTTTAAGGTAAGTAATAATTTCACCCGTATAACAGTTTTTTAAAGGGCCCAAACTCTATTGCTCATTTATCATGTTTTTCCAAAGTTAAAGGGTAAGAAAACTTTTGCAACATTGGGAAAACTTTTTTGGGAATGTTTTCCCCCACACATGGGTTCATCAAACCAAAAACAAAAGAATGGGGTAAGGAGTAGGAGTTTGAGGTAATCAGTCCCTCAGCCCAATAGTAAGCCAAATGGTTTGGCCCAAAAAAAAAAATTTTTTCAAAAAAGATTCCCCTATGTTTTCATTTGTGCTTCAAACTTCAACTTTTTCGGTTTTTTAAAAACCAATTTTTCACATCATTTTTTCAGGGTTTTTTTTTTTGCATTTGGGAAAAAGAAAAAGCTGTTTCCTTCACACAATTTTTTTCTTTACAGCAGTACCCGGAACCCTTTACCTGCGTAAAATTTTAACCTGCTTTTTGTCTAAAAACCCGCTGGGAACCCCAACCTCTTTTACTGTTGGGAACCTGTTTTTAAATTCCCAACCTCTGGAAACCCCCAAAACCCCTGTACTGTGAAACCTGTTGTATTTTCCCCCAACCTTCCCGGGAACCCCAAACCGCTGAACTGTTAAAACCGGGTGGAATTTTCTAACCGGGGGAACCCAACCTACTGTACTGGGGTAACCTGTTTATTTCTAACCTGCTGGAAACCCCAACATGCGTACTGGTAACCTGCTTTTATTTCTAACCCCCCCTTAACCCAACCTTTTTCTGTACTGTGTAACCTTTGTATTTTTCTAACCTGCTGGACCCTTACCTTGATTGTGTAACTTTAGTTTTTCATTGTCCCAAAAATTTTCATTATACACAAAAAAATGGTTTTTGGGGTTTCATTTTTGCGATCTGAAAAACATTGCAATTTCTGTACAAAAATTGATAATTTTTTAATTTTTTTGGGTTTCAAAATCCAAAAAAATGTTAGGGGGTATGTTTTCCCGTGGTGAGGGGCTGGTTCCCATGCCCTGTTTTCTTTCTCTCTAAACCCTGCATCAGAGAAGGGAAAATTCCCCAGGTAATTAAATTTTTTGCTTTTTTTTTTTTTGTGTGGCATCAGTGTGAGTTCTTTTGTTTAGTTTTTTTGTTCATGTTTATTTTTTGATTAGATTTTTTGTTAGAGGACACTATACTACCTAATTTAATGGTCTTGTTGTTACACTTGTGAAGGTTATATTATAATACCACCATATATAAGAAGTATCATCCTCTCATAAGGTTATAATATAATACAGGAGGGCCCTGTGTATACAACATCTTCTTTTCATTGTTACATGTTTTGTTGGTTTTCAATTGAGCCATTGTTCATTATATTCGGTGCTTTTACTGTTTTTCTGCCATTATCACCATTTTTGTATGGCAGTTGTGAAAGGGGAAAGGGGCGACTGGCTTCGTATTTTAAGGTAAGTATTGTATGTTCATACTATGTATTTATTTTACTTTTTTATTTGTTTTTTAGGGAGCACTTAATATATTACAGTGTTAACACATTATTAGGTGTTTAGATACAGTGGGGCCCCACTTTATGGTGTTCCACCAATACAAATTTTTCAAATTATGACCAAAACTCTCAATACGACTCCCCCCACCTGACTTTCTAATACGGTCACCATGGGCCAACTGGTTTGTTTACATTCTCTGTGAGCACTACTCCCCATTATGTCTGAAAACTCCAAAATTTCAAGTTTTTTTAAAGTTTTTCATATTTTATATATACTCTGATAATTATACTATGTGTACCTGTACTTAAACTTACACACTGTGCTGGCATGCCAGGTACATGTTAAAATCACTAAAGGGGGTCTTATTAGCTTTAAAGATGCCAAAAATTAATAATAAAATAATAATAATAAATAATAATAATATAATAATCAATCTGAGGCACATTAACCCTTTGACTTTTTGCAATCCCAAATCCTGAAGTGTCTCTTGGTGTCGAAGAATTTAAAAAAAAAAATGATTTTTTCCTATGAAAATTTTAAAGGTTAATTTTCTAATTGTTTTTAAGCCCCAAAACAAATTTTTGTGATCAGTACTTATGGAGATATGTATAGAGGAGTAAAGTTGGGAGAAAAAGGCCACGTATGGCAACAGCTGCGAATGCCACTCACCTGGTAAACTTTGGTTTACTTGCATTCCAAGGTTTTTTTATTTTTTTCAATATTTTATTTTTTTCACATAACTTTACGTGGTCTGTGAGTCCAAAGTAAGGTGCAATTACATATATACACTCGTAGGAAAATAGATCTAATAATTTCATCTATTAAAGCAAAAAAAGATAAAATACATAAATGTGTGTCTCACAAGAAAACGACGGAACCTCCTGTAAAGAGTGAGAAAATTAAAATGTGAGAATAATGATAAAATTCACCTGTGCTTTGTACATGATGGGCAAATTCTAGTAAGAAAAATAAGTGAAAGGGTGTGTGTACTACATTACAAATGAAAATGAACTAGCAAACTCCTTCATGATGCAAACATTACAGAGTCTGACTGATATTAGTGACCAATCCTACTACGTTAATGTATGTTATTATGTCATTATTGAACTAATCCCTGTACTATCACCTCCTAGCTAGTATTTACTCCCTCATTATTCCAGGGTCCCACACCCGTTCTTTGTGTGACCCAATTTTGTTATCTTCCCTGATTCCCAAATTTATAAATTATTATTTTTTAAAAGGATACTTACTCTTTAATAATATCTGTATTACCTTTTTCTTTCCTACTTTTAAACACTGTTAAAATTCTCTTATAATCATACCTTTAATTTTTCCCCCTTTTCTCCCAAACTACAAATAACAAACTAGTGATGTCCTACTACACTACTGTTGCAATACCTTGAACCATCCCTCACTTGCTATTTCAGCTACTCAAATAATATTCCTATAGTGATATTAATTGCTCAAACTTTATGCTAAAGGCAAATCCTACTATCAGATTATTTTCATATCTTAGTGACATAAATTTTGTGTGCAATTAGTGTATATTTCAATTACATTAATTTTTCAAGGCCCAAAGCTTTTCTTTTGCTAGCTACTATCAACTACCTCATTTTATTTTTACTTTTTATAGTACAAAAAATTTCTCAACTTATTATAAATAACAAATCAGATCTTACTCCTAAATCAATATTAAAATAATATGACTATCTGTCAATTAAACTTTGTTTACCATTATTTAATTTAGTCCCTTATATATTTTCTCCTTTATTTTAGCTTTAAAATGTATTTTAGCTTTATATAACAACCTTAGTTCATATATTCACAATTGTTAAAACAATCAAGGTGCTATTCTCAGGTGCTGAAGTGTAATAAGTTCACTATTTTGCCATTATATTCCCTAGCTCATTTATTTGATTACCTTAGTTCATATATTCACAATTGTTAACCCCTTGGGGGTTGACAGGTCTCTCAGAGACTTGTTCTCAGGGTCAGCCAAATTTCAAAAAAAAAAAAATTTATTTTTTCTTATGAAAAGATAGAGAATCTTTTCCCGATCATAATGACACCAAAAGAATGAATTTGATGAAAACTTACGGAATTATGCTCTCGCGAAGTTAGCGATCTCGATGATGTTTACGCATCGGCGATTTTGCCCACTTTGAGCCCTATTTTCGGCTAATTCCAATGTACTAGTCGACAAAAATCATAACTATTTCGCTAAAACTCCATTTTTTCTATCGAATGAGTACAAGAAACCACCCATTTTACCGATTTCAACTATCCAATAAAGTGGTCAGAATTTAGCTATTTGCCAATTTCACACAAATTTCAAAAGATGCCAATTTCTGAATAGGGTTCAGAATAAACAAGAAAGACATTCCTGGCACTAAAATAACAAGTTCTCTGTTCATTAGTCACATCCCCAGGCCCCTGTTATATTTCTTTGGGTTTTCCATTTGAATTTTTTTATTCTTTAAAAAAAAAAAGGGGATTTATGTTACCACACAACTGCTTATGTAGAAAGGGTTTAAAAAAATAGCGACTTGGAAAGAATTTAGACTCACCAGTTGATGTGTTTTGGGAGGTTTGGGCATGATTTTTTACTTTTTGAACTTAGGTAAAATCAAACATTTCGTACTTGAGCTCAATTTCAAGGTATTTTCATTGTAAAAAGTCAAAATCTCTCAATTTCTGTAATATGTCTTCCATTCTAA
This sequence comes from Cherax quadricarinatus, assembly GCF_026875155.1. Taxonomy (NCBI): domain Eukaryota; kingdom Metazoa; phylum Arthropoda; class Malacostraca; order Decapoda; family Parastacidae; genus Cherax; species Cherax quadricarinatus. The sequence continues at coordinate 7,014 of NW_026505536.1, forward strand.
AAAAGAACCAAGAAAACTAGAATACAACAATAAATCCCATAAAAAAAGCAGTGCAAAGTCGCTGTTTTATTAACCCTTTCAGGGTTTTCCGTAATTAGGGCTTTAGTTCAGGGCCAAACCGTAGTTTACGTCAGACTCAGCTCACTCTGTAAACGTGAGGGGAAAATTTTGGGCCTAGTTTTGAAAAAACATTAGTGGTATGTGTGCCCCACATAAAACAAACCCTGCAGCACACGGTATAAGGGGAGAAAAAAACTGGCCCATGATTTTCGTTTAAAACAGCGACTTTGCAGTGTTTTTTCGTATGTTTTTTATAGTTGTATTTGTGTTTTTGGGGTCTCATTTGATAGAATGGAAGACATTTTACGAAATAAAAAGATAATTTTGATTGGTGTTAGCACGGGAAATGGCTTGAAACTGACTCAAAGTGGGGGAAATTTTAAAATTTTTTCCCGATTTTCAAGAGTAAAAAACGACCTCACACGTCTAATCACCCCAGCTAGTGGGTCAAAATTACATCAAAAATGTGGTGATATTTTATACAATTTTACAATTTTGCATAACATAAATTTTCTATTTTTTGGTGTAAAAAAAATTTCATTAGTGAAAAAAAATAAAAAATGGAATTTTTTTTGTAAAGCCTAAAAACGTAACAAATAACAGATTTTAAAGTTATTTAGTGCCAGGAATACCTTACATTGTTTTTTTGGGCCCCTTTTTTTGAAATTGGAATTTTTTTGAACTTTGTGTTAAAATTGGGGCCCAAATTTCAATTTCCCGGTCACTTTTTTGTATTGAAACTTTGATTGGGCGATTTCTTGTCCAATCGATAGAATAGAAGTAATACTAGTGAAATAGCTAAAATTTGGTCGATGGAATAATTAAATTTGGGCCAAAAAGGGGGGTCAAAGTCGGAAAAAATCGCCGATTCTAAAATCGCGCACATAAAAAATTCACGAGAGCATAATTCGTCATTTTCCATCAAATTTCGTTTTTTTTGTTTTTTAAAATTCCAAAAAATTCTCACCATTTCAAAGAAAAAATAACTTTTTTTTTTTTTTTTGAAAATTTTGACAGGGGGGCACCCTTCAGATTTTGGCCGGACCCTAAAAGGGGTTTAACCAAAAAACAGTCAAAGTTTTTTTTTGCCCTCAAAACGCACTGTGGCTGCGGGATTTTTTTTATCGCACACATGACCACATAACCCATTCTTACATATGTAGGCCTCCCATTTTCTCTCACTTTTTGGGGGCACTAAATTTAGGCGTACTAGTACATAAAAAACCCGGGTCTAAGACGACAGTACGCCAAACCCCCAAATTAAAAATAAAAGGTGCTATTTCAGGTGAAAAAGTGAATAAGTTCCCCCATTTTCCATTAATTTCCCCCTCTTTTTTTTTGATTACCACTTTATTTGTTCACAAATTTTTTTTAGTCCCTTTTATTGTCTTCTTTTTTTTAGTTTTAAAGAATCCCTTTAGCTAAAATTTTTTTCTTTGTTAAAATAATTCAGGTGCTTTTTATACTTTAGAATTTTTCTTTGTCTTATACTTTAAATCTAATAAGTTTCATTTAAATCTTATGATAACAAGCATTGATCCTGATCCAAACCCTTTTTTGAATGATTTAAAAAAATCAAACGTAATGTAATTTACACACGCGAACAATCAAAGGAACTTCTAAGCCACAACAACAAAACTGCCTTTAATTACAATATCAATCTTTAACCCCTTTGGGGGTCGGGGGTCCTCTCGGGGTGGAAAATTTAAAAAAAAAAAAAAATTCTTAGAAAAAAAAATTTTTTTTTTTCTAAATTTTATAGCTAAACAAAATTTTTTTCCCATCAATATTTCCCAAAGTATGGGGGGAATTTTGAAAAAAAGGGGGGACAATGTGGTAACATCGCCGACGGGCCGTCTCCCGGTTTCTTTTATTTACTTTCTTTTTTACTAATTTCTATTTTTTTTTAATTTTTTTCTTTTTCCCAACTAACTTTTAGGGCCGTGGGGCCAATATGATCATTTTTTGAATTTTTTTTTTCAATACTACACAAAAAGGGGGCATAAATACTGTTTCATTGTTTTGTTTAAAAAAATTTTTACAAAAAACGATAGAAATTTTTTATTACTTTTTTTATTTTAATACACTGTACAGTCACGGGAATTTTTCAAAAAGTTCTGCAGCCTGTAAGTCTTTAAAAACGGGTGTCATGCACAATGGTGTTTTACACTCCTCACAATAAAACGAGTGTCTCGCTTTGTTGTTTTGTTTTTTTTGTATGTGCACAACTAAACCTCCTGACCTTTTTCTTGAAAGCGGGAGCAGGCTTTTTACCGGGAAGTGATCACCATGCTTCAGCAAAGGTATTTTTTAAAAATTTGGGGGGCGGTCTATTGCGGGTGTTGTTCTTGGGTATTGAATACTATTTGTCTGATGACAGACAAACAGAATTTGCCTATGGGGGTTTTTGGTTTCTGGTCCCATTTTATACAATTATAAGCATTCAGCAGGAAATGCCAAAGAGGGAAAAAGGTTTTATTCCCACTTATAACTCTGTGAACACAATCACAAACCCAACGCTTGTCACTTTTGTCCACTGAACCATATTAAAGGTTAATAATCACAGCTGCAGGTTTTAAAAAATGGGTTCATTGTCCTCATGCTCCCTGCCAGTGTCTCCCATTTCATTGGGGGTGAACTGATGACAACAGTGTACTTCCTTTGTCATGCCACCGAATGCCATGAGGGTCATTGGCAGCAAACGCCTCATTCACCTCTGAGTCCAGCGTCAAACCGGGGGCATATGTTTCCGATTACACCCCTGTGCCACACACTCTGTCATTTTCACCGCAAAAAATCCTGAGTGAAGGCTTGTGTACCATTTATCATATATATAATACCCCTTCCAGGTATGAGTCTACATTGTTTAACCACATCCAAGACCCCAATAACTTCCCGGTATTTTGCAATGAAAATCTTCCAGTTAGAAAATTTATATCCAATACCAACCACTATAACAACACAAAGCCAAAAATTTTTATACCAAAGCGTTTCCTCTTGCGGGTATGTACTGCTTGAAAGAGAGTCTTCCTTTAAACGAATCAAGATCATAAAATTACAAGCTTCCTGAAGGGATAAAGATACATATTAATTTTCTCTTCAATCACAAACACATGCCAAATCTTATAAACCTGTCGTTTCTGTCGGCCGGGTTTTGTCTGAGAAGTGAAGCTTGAAAATTAGCAAAGTCGATTCACTGGATTATATCACTGAAACCGGGGGTTTGCAATCGGGCGGTCTTTGACCAGTATGTTTCACTTTGTGTTTTTACACATGTCATAAGCATTATGTGGCAAAAAAAAGATAATCTCGCCACATTTGCCCCCTTTCCCCACTATGTGGGTGTTTTTTGGTGAAATTTGTTTTTCCCAGGTGTACTCGTAGTATGTGTTGCTTTCCTTTACAAGCTTTCGATCGGGGGTTGTCAAAAAATAACTCGAAACATTCCATTCGGGCATGTTCCGAAGTGTACAAGATGGCCGTTTTCCCCACTATGGCTTCATCAAAGGTGGCTTTTGGAACAAAATTAACAGCTTCCTCCCATCCCAAGTGGGGTCGGGGTGGTATTTTGAAAATGCAGGGGGTTGGGGTTGTGGGGGTTGGGGTTGTGGAGGTTGTATTGCGGGGGTTGGGCTGTGGATTTTTGGTTGGGAGGCGGTGTGGGGGGTGGGGGGGGGGGTGTGGCCTTTTTTGTAGATCACTGAGGCAGCGGCAGGGTGGCAACTGGCGGCAGCATGGCCCCTGCGGGTGCCCCGGCCCGCACCACCACTACCACCCCATGCACATTTTCCACCCCAATTTGCAAACCTTATCGTCTTTTTCACTTTTGTTCCTTTTGTCAGCCAGGGATGTACTCCGAGATGTACTCCTTTCCCCCTTGGGAAAAAGCAATGGCACCTCCAGAGCGCATATATTGCGTAAATCTGATGCTTCACTGGGAATATTGCACTTCACTTCACTATGGAACAGTTTGAAAGCTTGTAGTTCATTTTCACTATCACGTCACACAAATGCTCCATCTAGCGGGGTTTTGGGGGAAAATAGGAGTTTCCTCTTCGTTTGGACAACAACGGAACAAGAGGGCGCAGGCACCAGGGTGGAAGTTGGGGGTCGTCGGGGTTTTCCTCACTTTTACCGATATTATGTCACTATTTTTTGGTCAAAACCTCACCAAAACCCTTTTGAAACTCATCTTCTTGGCACTTCCTCGTATTAGAACTGTACTGGAACAAAAGTGTCCCAAATTCGCCGAGGAGGAGGAATTTTTTCCCGGAGGTGGTGGAATTGTGTATAAGAGGGTGTTCCCACAATGCACCACGGGTCCCAGTTTTTTTTTCTACCCTCACCCGACTACACAGACCCTTCTCTCACATCTGGCCTACCACCCTTTTTCCCCGCGAGTTTGTGGCGCAGAATTTATGCGTACTAGTAGAACCCTGAGCGAAACCAAACTGCAGTCCGAAACCCTAAAAGGGTTAACAAGCTTTAAATACCTCTTAGCTTTACTAAATTCCCTCAGCCTGATATCCCATTACCTCACCGAAACCGGGCTAAAGCCTGATACTACTTATTCATCCTTTCCTGTTAACCCATACACAATGTGGGCCGATCAACAAGGGGGTGGCAAGCTATATACTCTAGACCAAATAAATGTATCATAATACTGCACAAGGGATAAACATGGGGGAAAAATAATAGCTAAATTTAAATCCAAATACCTACAAAAACCTTCACATGATAAACATCTACAGAGTACCACAGTCAAATTTATCCGTTTTAGTGAAAACCTAGGAAGTTTCTAAAATGATGCACGCTTTAGCAAAGATCACTTACTACACTCAGGGGACTTCATATAAATTTTCCCGCAAGACCAGACCCACACGACTGAATTCAAAAACACATGGAACTGCAGTTGCGCCAAATAACAAAACTTACAAGATTACAGAGACTATATTTTCCCCCACTAGACCACATCGGGGCCAACACCATATCCCTTTAAAATCAGGATAATCCAAAAATACCAAGACCACTACCCCCACCCTTTCCCCATAACAAATTTGGGAAATTTCCCCAATCACACTAAAGTCATTTTCAGACTTCACAATGAGGCAGCCCTTAATAACTCACAGCACATGACAAAAATTGACTGGCACACTGAGAAAAAATCTATACAGATATTTTCAAAGTATTAAAAATTTTCTAAAAAAAACCCAAACCCCTTTTAACAAACACTGCTCTAAAAAAAACTAAAAAAGATACAGCCCAAAGATGAACATCTTGGCTAACACCCAAACATCCCTTTAAAACCAAAAGAAAGCAACTATTTAAAAACAGTACAGAATGGGGCACATAACCAAGACCAAACAAACGTTATCGTCAATCCTAACCGCCCGATAAGAAGGGCTAAAAAATTTTATTATGAAAAGTTATCCAAATTACATTTTATAAAAAGACCTGGAAAACCCTATCAGAATTCTAGGGATGAAAAATATCACGAAAAGGAAATTGAAAAACAAAACCAATGAACCCCAAATCCCACCAACTGAAACAACAAACAGACTCGAAATTTTTTTCTCCTTTAGGAAAAAAACCTTGCCAATAAAACCCAAACTCGTTACCCCACCCAAAGATACCTCACTGGCAAATACCCGGGGCACACTGTTCCCAGCCCGACTAAAGCAACTGAATCTCCTTTATTATCAACACACAAAAAACAAGACAGGGGATTTAAAGGCTTACCCCCCTTTATATACAAAAAATGGGCAAAGTGCTATCACCAATCATTGCAACACTCTTTAACAAATCCATTGAATCTTCTACCTTCCCTGCAGTTTCAAAATAGCAAGGGGGCACCTTGCAAAAGGGGAGACCAAAAAAACTTGAATAATATAGGGCAATATCCACTACACCCTTTTTTAAAATGTTCGAAAATTAATTCTAAGCAAATCTATTTCCCACCTCATCTCCCACAACAATCAACCCCTTCAATTTTGGTTCAGGCCTAATAAAAATAGAAATGTTTATTAACACATGCTAGAACTATATCACAGGGGCCCTCAATTTTCGCCAAATCCATTCCGAAGTGGACTATTTCGAAATGGGCGATTTACAAAATTTTCCCCCCTAAAAATAATTAAATTCATTAATCTTTCCGACACCCCGAATTTAAAATAAAAATTTTTTTTACAGAAATAAGATTATACAAAAACAATCAGGGGGACCTGTGAAATTAAAAATTAACAGAATAACATTGCTTTATTGGGGATTCTTCTTTTTGTATGGGAAACCCCGGAGAAGGAGCAGATTGGGTGATTTACTGGTTTTGAAGGGGAATCCCCTTTCCCTCAACACCTCGGTACCCAATTTTTTTGGGGGTTTCCTCTTCTCTGTTTTTTTAATGCCACTAGACCACCTTGAAGTCACTGGAGTCCTGTCTCGCAAAAAAAGTTCCAGAGGCTCGTTTCTGGCGCTCTTTAAAAATTCCCCAAAATGGGCCAAAACCTGTCACTCACAAGTTGCCCAAAGGCTTTCAACTCCTTTCTGGGTAAAGTTTCTCTATAAATCTTTCCTCCTACCCACACTTCAAAAACTCCCTTTAATTTTTGAAGAAGGCACCTTCCTCCTTCCTTTCCCCTCCTTCAACAAGATTCTGACGCGATCTGTTGCTCTTTTCCCGCTGAAACTCTGCAGTCCCCATGGGTTTGCTCTTCGTTTGGGCCCCACCAACTCTTCCCCATCCCCCAAACTCGCATCCAACCCCAGGAAATCCCCATGTGACAATAGAGTTTACAACTGACATAGGCTCTCAGGGGCGCCTCAAACCCTTCAAAAACCCTCTTGTGGACACAATCTGGCCACAATTTTCCCAACGAGTTTAAAACCTGGGAGTCACTCCCCCCAAGCCTACTATGCTACGCAATGGAGAAATGAAGTGTTTTTTCCCAAAAAACCGTAGGGTTTAAGTGAGTGTTGAGGTACATTCGCACCTTTCAAACATTGTTTGGTGAGAGTTTGAAAAGACTTGCTGGTCAGAGTGGAGGAGAGGATGGTATTCGGGGCAGGACTTTTACTTGATGAACCCAAACTCCTTCAGAATTAGGTCACCAAGTTTTTGGGGGATGAGCAGGTACAATGTCCTTACTGGGGCCTTGAGATCCAATTTCTTTTTCCCAAAAGGGTAATTCTTCAAACTAGGGCCAAAAGACTTCATTTAACCACTTGACGAAAAAAGCCCCTTGGACCCCTCTTACTATTAGATCTCCAAAACACACACAATTTTCTCTTATACTTGTTTTTTTTCCGAACCCTGGATTTTCAAAAGGGACACTAGTAATTGGGTTTACTTTGAAATCCCCACTACATTTCACGAACTTAGCTCAGCCTGTCTTTTAAAAGGGTTGTCTTTTCAGCACCTTTTCTTTCCCGATAAAGAGGTCCTCTTTTGGGATTTTTTTCCAAAAGAGGCCTGTTTCATCACAATTGAACACTTGTTCAGTTTCAGTCCTTCACTGTTTAGTACCCTTGAATTTATGCACATAATTTTCAGCCCCCTTGTGGTCCCAAATGGCAGCCTCACCACCTTACCACCTGTTAGCCAGTCGCTTCTTAAATTTTCAAACCAGCCTTTGCTGGCCTTAAATTCACTCACACCCACTATTGCAGGGAATTTCTTTACCCAAAACGTCTGCAACTGCCCAGCCTTTTCACAAATAAACGCGTCATAAACTATCTCCTCTAATTGTTTCCTTTTCCCCACCAATAATAACTTCTCAAAATCTTTGAGTAGGTGTCTCATTTTGTCACAATTTTCCCCCTTTGCAACAACACTCCCTTATTTCCTTTTTCTTGTCTTGATGGGGAAATTGTTTTTATGGGTTTGTTATAATCCTGGCCCGTTTCCCACACGTACACCACTACAATTTTTTCAAGATGTTTTTTTTTTAAATTCTATCGTATTTCTCACCTTCTTTCCCAAAGGGTTTCACTAGGGCTTTCTTGAGCCATGGAAAATTATTTAGCACTTAAAAAACTTGCAACCCCAAAAAATAAAAGGAAATTATGAAATATTTCGTGGGCATGTGAGGGGACCGTTGCCACTGGGAAACAAGGCAACCCCGGGTGGGAAAAGGGGAAAACCCCGGCTCAGGGTAAATACCGTCCGGGACGAGGATATTGCGGTTTTCCGACCATTTTCGAGCCAATATTTTGATAAAAAACAGGCTACAGTGGACCCCCCCCATAAGATCACCTCCGAATCGACCCTTTTTGTAAGTGTTTTATGTAAGTGCGTTTGTACTGTATGTTTGGGGGTTAATTGGACATTTTCTTCACAATATTCCTTAGGGAAAAAAATTCGGTCATAAGGCACCTGAACTACTTCTGGATGAAAAAAAAACGTTAACCGGGGGGCCACTGATTTCCGAAATGGACACTTCAGGCGGGCGATTATTGAGGGACCACTGAACGAAAAAAGAGAAAGAAGAAGTCCCACTGGGGACTTTATTGACCTACATAAAGCTTTTGAACAGTTGACCATGACTTGCTCCACAAAAAATTTTGCATATGGTAAAGAGGGGGCCCCCAACTCCTAAAGTCATACCCCAGTACAGAAGCCCAAAAAGTGTACCAAATGGGGCAAACTCTTCTGCAACCCCAAATTACAGTTGGGGTCCCAAGGGAATGTCCTAGTCCCTTTTCTTTTCATTACATAAAAGACCTACCAAAGCAATGCAACACTCAAACCCCCACTTTTGCAGAGGGCACTAATAGTCTTCTTCACCCACCCAAAGTCACGCTAGCCAAAAACTGCAAAAAACCGAATTACGAAAAATCTACCCGGATGAGGACTAACAAACCACCTAAAAATTTACAAAACTTACTTAATTTAGTTTGGGGAACAACTACAGATGCCCCTCTTAACTAATGATAAACAGATACCTATCACGAAACTCACAGAGGGGAAAAATTTTTAGGAATCCACCTTGATAAAGACCAAATTTCAAACACATATCAAAAAATTTCAAAAAAAATTTAAAAAACCCTAGGCCCTTATCGGATACGGTAAAATGTTTTAAGTCAGCCCCTGGGCCCCATATCACTCATTTTTAATCCTATCTCACCCCGGATTTGGCATGGGGGTCAAAAACAATAAACCCTCTCAACCACTAATTACCCAAAAAAAGGCGCTAGAATGATAACAAAATTTCCCCCTCCAGGCGCACCTCCACCAAAATTTAAAAATCTAAAACCTACTCACCCCAAAACACCATCTTATTAGCCCTACTATATACATAGAACACTTTCTCTATAAAACCCTCCCCTCAAAAATCCCTTTCCAACCCAACAAACACATGACCATAACACAAGGCACAGATCACTCTTTATGTTCCCCCGGTCCCCTCTCACCTAGCAAAAACTAATGCACTAAAAGGGCCCCAAAATCGGAATTCATTACCTTGAAATAAAAGAAGCACGTTTTATAAATTAAGTCTCTTTTCAAAAAACACTTACTCACCCACAACAAATAAATACTGAAAAATTGTTCTCATAAATTGTTCTCATAAAGCTTCTCATTATTTATCTCATAAATCTTTTCCCTTATTGTATCTCTAATTCTAACCTTGACCCAATCAATGTTGGCAGGTGTTGGTGTAAAGGGGTAGGGTTTCTGAAACTGTAAGCTTTTACGAGGATAGGAGGCTCAATTGAGTATTAAGAAAGAGGGAATTATTTCCCAGTAACAGAGGCCTTAGACAAGATGGTGTTTTCACCCTGGTTGTTTAACGAAAAGTAGGGAAGGGGGGGTG
>NW_026505537.1:0-16692 GCF_026875155.1 Cherax quadricarinatus
AATTTGAGAAAAGACAAGTAGACAGAAAGACACACACAAGCAGACAGACAGAATGACACACACACACAGGCAGACAGAAAGACAGACACACACTCAGGCAGACAGAAAGCCGGATAAACAGACATAGCTAGACAGACAGACAGACATGTTTATGTGTAACAGTGAAAGCAAATAGCCAGGGTTCCATGTAGCAGTGTATGATCATCGTGTCACTCCACTGCTTACCCTGTCAGCAGTTTAACACTCATCTTAACACCATGCTTCGAGGAGTTACATGTATGCTCCAGTGTGTCTAAAACATTGCTGGGACCTATAAATACTTTGTATATATTCCTGACCAAGGCAGGTGTAAATGTTCACCTGTCAGTGTGTTAGTGACAATTTGAGTACAATTTCGGTACCTAATGTTAGTGTCGAACTACTATAAATTGTAATTATCAGAACATAAAAATTATATAAAATAATATAAAAACTAGTGAAAAGGTATACTGGCAACACTTCTGCAAGCAGCAGGACTCCATGTTGCCATCAGGTGAGCATCTATTGCCAACATCACGGTCTTATATCTCAGTAAGTACTGGTCCTAAAATTTTTTTTTGGTCTTATTACACACAGAAAATTGCCCTTTTTGATTTAAAAAAAAAGGATTTTTTTTTTCAAAATATTCGGAGCACTGGGCGAGCGAATGTAGATCTACATTTGGACAGTTAACAGGTTAAAGAGTGGTATAGGGTAAGGAGTGTCATTTGGGGTACATTATACCATATCTTGGAAAGGATGGTCTACTGATTTGGAAATTTTCTTGAATATATGCTGGATGTGAGAATGAAATTTAATGTTACAATCAAGGTGATGACCTAGAAATTTACCCTCAGTGTGTCTTGTGATGGGGGAACCATTTATTGATATATTAAGTTGGATATTTAAGGCTCTGTTTCCAAAGAGCATGAAGTATGTTTTGTCTATGTAGAAAGTGAGTTTGTTGGTCATCATCCAAGTACATATATATATATTTTTAGCAGCTCGTTGTTTACAGTGTTTCTAAGTATAGCTGGGTTTGAGTGAGAGTAGACATAAGTAGTGTCATCTGCAATTAGAACTGGTTTAAGGAGTTGAGATGCATTGGGGAGATCATTGATCTAGATGAGAAAGAGGAGTAGGTCTAGGATACTACCCTGGGGCACTCACAGCTACAGGCTGGATAGTGGAGTTGACTCCACTATCCAGCCAGACTGTTGTCTATTGTTAAGATAAGATTTTAGGTAACTGAGAGAATGTCTTCTGATGCCATAATTATTTAGTTTTAGGTGCAGGAGATTGTGGTCCACTTTATCAAATGCTTTCCATAGGTCAGTGAAAAGCCCCAGTGGATATTCATTTTTATCGTGGGCTGTATATAATAGTTCGAGCATTTGTATAACAGCATCATTCGAACTTTTTTGGGTCTAAACCTAAACTGGCAGGGGTTAAGTATGTTGTTGGGTATAAAGTAGGCATAAAGTAGTTTTTTTTTTTTTAATAGAAAGTAAGGGCAAGTTTGCTGTACGTCTATAGCTGTTCAAATCAATCTGATTACCTCCTCTGAGTATTGGGGTAACTCTTGCTGTCTTGAGTATGGTTGAGAAAATTGAGGACTCTACAGATTTATTAAACAGTGTTGCAATAATGGGCGACAGCACATGAGCTGCTTTTTTATTTATGAATGGTGGCAAGTTATTTAGATCTCGTGCTTTGTTTTTTAAAGATTTAATGATGAGTGAGACTTCAGTAGAATTAATTGAAGCTAGATAGAGTATTTGGGTAGTTGTCAGCGAGGTAATCTTTCGGCTGAGTATTTGTATTTGGAATTTTGCTTGCTAGCTTTGATCTTACAGTAGAGAAGAAGCCATTAAGTTTGTTGGCCATGTCTATAGGATGTATGTGAGGTTCATTTGGTTTAGTTAAGTTTGTCTCTGTTTCTAGACAGTTTTCTAGAGCCCAAAATTTCAGAAAGGGTTTGCCAGGTTCTTTTCATATTACCTTTTATTTCAATAAATCTATTTTCATAATACATTTGCTTTGATTTTTATATTAGTTTTGTAAGTATTGACATGTATCATTTAGTCCAGTGTTATTCACTAATTTTTGCAAGAGAGCCACTTCGGTTAAACACATTGATTGAGAGAGCTGCAGCTACTGCAAGTTAGCGTAACTCAACTAAGTTAAGTAGTACTGAGCTGCTGGTGCAATATAGTAAATGAGAAAAATTAGACATGGTAATATTAGCCTGCATTCTTCTTCTTTCAACGTACCAGCCGTATCCCACCGAGGTGGGGTGGCCCAAAAGGAAAAACGAAAGTTTCTCCTTTCAAATTTAGTAATAAATACAGGAGAAGGGGTTATTAGCCTGCATATCTTGTTATTAATAGCAAAATAAAGACCAAACTTACTTAATGCTGTGATGAGCGGAAGTGTACTAGCTGCTGCTTAACTCTTGTCATGGAATACTTGTAGTTTGTCACTGCAATCCTTGTAAGACAATCCAGATGCGCATTGGTCAGTTTGTTTCTCTGTTTTTTCTTCACAATTTTCATTGTTGAAAATGTTGATTCACATGTGTATGTGCTCACAAAAAAGGACATCACCTTTTGCACACACTGCTTCAAAGATGGATAGTCTGTGTCAGAGACCAAGTTCCAGAAGTGGTAGACATCTGCTTTGTGTTTAGCATTCAGGGCTTTAAGGGTGTCATTTGTTTGCAGCTCAACAATCTCACATTCCACTGCAGCACGATCAGGGCAAAGATCTGTGATAACTGAGGTCAGGGAGGACACTGGTACATGGAAGGGGTTATCAATGAAATTAAAAAAATCCCTGTACTCCATTAAATCCTGAAATCTTGATTGAAATTCCTCCCTCAACTCCCTTAGTACTTCCTCAAATGCATCATAGCTGAAACATTGCAAATATTCTGGATCATTTATGATGGCTTTTCTGAGCTTTGGAAAGTGAACAAATTATCTGTTTGGTATGAATAGTGTTGTAATCTTGTTTTGGAATGCAATGACTACACGCAGCATACTACCTGGATGTTTATTTTGCCCCTGCAACTGTAGATTCAGTGAATTCAGATGACAGGTGATATCAGTCAAAAGAGCCATCTTCATTATCCATTCAGGATTCTCTAATTCTGGCTGGCTTTTTCCTTTACTTCTAAGGAACTCACAAATTTGAGGGAGGAGACTAAAAAATCGTTCAAGTACTCTGCCACGAGACAACCATCTCACCTCGTTATGCATCACTAAATCACCATATTCTGTTTCATACTCCTCCAACAGTTCGCGAAACTGGCGGTGATTTAGTGCTCGTGAAACAATAAAATTGACCACTCGCACAACCAGCCACATCACATTTTGCAACTCACAGTTTTTTAGTTTTGCCACAAGTGCTTCCTGGTGTATGATGCAATGAAAAGTGGCAAAGTTGGGTATCTCTTCCCTCTTCCTCATCAAACCGACAACTCCCTTCTCTTTCCCTTTAACCCTTTGACTGTTTCCGACGTATAAATACGTCTTACGAGCCAATGTTTCTGATGTATTTATACGCACAAATTCTAGCGGCTTCAAATCGAGCGCCAAAGGCCTGGTAGGCCTACACGGGAGAGAATGGGTCTCAGTGGTCGGTGTGCACCCTGTGAAAAAAATCTGGGACCTAGCGGTGCATTGTGGGAACGCCATGTTGTCAGTCCATTTTCACCATGCCTCTCGGTAAGAAGTTCCTCACTCCTCGGCGGATTGGAGGTCTTTTGTTCCCAAGTGATAGCTCTAACAGCGATGAAAGTGTCAGTGACAGTGAATTCAAGGGTTTTCAAGTGAGTGTTACCGAAAAAAGTGCCCAGGATAACGTAAATAGTGACGAAAACCCAGATGACCCACAACCTTCGACCTCTGGTGCTGTGCCGGCTTGTTCACGTTCACGTTCGCCTGTACCAGGACGAAAGAGGAAACTATTTGGTCGTGTACAACACCCTGATGATAGCAGTGATAGTGATAGTGATAGTGATTTCAAGGTCATTGAAAGCAGTTCTAGTGACAGTGAGAGTGAATATTCTCCAGTGAAGCGCCAGTATGTACGACGTAGCATGCGGTCTGGTAGTGTTTCATATGTTGTTCCAAGGGGAAGGAGAAACTCTGGGAGCACATCCCGTGGCCCAACACCACGACCTGATAGTGAAGATGACGATATTGTAACGATGGGTATGAATGGTGACAGTGAGGGAGGAGGCAGTGGTGGTGATAGTGAGGGTGGCACGGCCCATGTGGCACCATCACCGGGCCACGCTACTAGCCACGCGGCTGACTCAGCAGAACAACCAGCCTCACCCTACCCCACACTGCCACAACCTGCACCACCACAACCTGCACAGCCACAACCACGGTACAATATCCAGACCCCACCAGCAGACCGCATCTGGGATTGGCAGGACGGTGACGAGTTTGTTCCCAGTCCCCATGACTTTGATGAAACACAAAGTGGAATAAAGCCATCTTGTCCACTTGGGAACAATGCCAGTGAACTGGACTGCTTTGAGTTATTTTTCGATGAACCCCTGATGGACATCATTGTCAGGGAAACAAATACATACTGTGATTACACCATGGCAAATACAATTCTCTCACCAAAATCACGGCTACACAAGTGGAAGGAGACAACTGTGGCAGAGATGTACCTGTTTTTTGCCACAATAATGCTTATGCCACATGTGTATAAGCACACTGTCACCACATACTGGACAACAGATCGCCTGATTTCAACTCCAGGTTTTAGTGACATTATAGGTGTCAATCGTTTCCTGATACTGTTGCGTATGTTACACTTTTCAGACAAAACCAGGCCTGACAGAAGCGACAGGTTATATAAGATAAGAAATGTGTTTATGTACCTGAAACAAAAGTGCTGCATGTATTTTTATCCCTTCAGGAAGCTTGTTATTGATGAGTCCTTGATTTTATTCAAAGGAAGACTCTCATTCAAGCAATATATACCAAGCAAGAGGAAACGCTTTGGTATAAAGCTATTTGTACTGTGTGATTGCAGAAGTGGTCTTGTTTTAGATATTATTGTGTACACTGGCAGTAATACTTTGAGAGATACCATGAAGTTATTGGGTATCTCTGGTGATGTGGTTCGAACAATGATGGAACCATATCTTGGTAAGGGGCATATGTTATTTACTGATAACTGGTACACAAGCCCCTTACTCAGTGATTTCTTGCGAGTGAACTTGACAGACGTGTGTGGCACAGTGCGTGGTAATTGCAAACATATGCCAAGGTTCGATGCTGGCACTCGCAGAGGTGAGGTGCAAGCCTTTGCTGTCAATGACATCATGGCATTTCGGTGGCATGACAAACGTGATGTCACATTGTTGACATCAGTTCACACAAACGAAATGGTACCCAGTGGCAGGGACAACAGAGACCAATGAACCCATTCTAAAGCCTGCAGCTGTCATGGACTACAACCTCAATATGCGCTTAGTGGACAAATGTGACATGCAGATTGGGTTTGCAGACTGTGTACGCAAGAGTTATAAGTGGTATATCAAACTTTTTTTCCATCTTGTTGATATCTCTATGCTAAATGCTTATAACATATACAAGTTGAAGACCAACAAAACACCAAAATATGGTGAATTTTGCCTGTCAGTAATCAGACAAATAATTGCAAAGTACAAAGGAGCAACTCCTGCAATAGACCAGCGCCCACAGACGTCATCTCGTATGAGGCCTGGTGATCACTACCCCATACAACTGCCTCCTACTACTGCCAAGAAAAATGCTCAGAAGAGGTGTTATGTATGTATGCATACCACAAAATGCCCACAAACACGCAGAGACACTCGTTTTATGTGTGAGGAGTGTGAAGTGCCACTCTGCATATACCCATGTTTCAAAGAGTTCCACAAGCTGCAGCAGTTCTAGGAACGTGGTTAGTGACTGTACATATGTATATATATTATGGAACAATAGTAATAAACATTGTTTTGTATTGTTTGTTTGTGTAAACTAAGTGTATACACAAACTAATAGTGATAAAGTTTGTTCTGTTATTGTGTTGTAAATAATGAGTGTATATTTGAACAATGCACCTTACATTGGTCTCACAGGCCACATAAGTTACCTGGAAAAGAAAAATATTGAAAAATGCAAGAAACCTTTGAATTAGAGTAAATAAAAGAATACCGGGTGGGCGGCAGTCGCCGCTGTTGCCGTACGCACGTCAATTTCTGCAAACTTTGCGGCTCTATATCTCGGTAAGTACTGATGGCAAAAATTTTTTTTTAGGCTTAAAACACTAGTAAAAATATTCCTAACATTTTCATAAGAAAAAATAATTTTTTTTTTTTCGAATATTTGGCAACATAGAATGACAGTTTCAGAGAGGGCCCTGAAACAGTCAAAGGGTTAAGAACATAAGAACATAAGAATGTAGGAACACTGCAGAAGGCCTACTGGCCCATACGAGGCAGGTCCATCAGTGCACACAGATGCTAGATTTGACCAGTTCAGGTTGTTCTCATGGAAAAAGAATAGAAGTGCACTTAATATATCCTCTCCTCTCCTTTGGCCTTGCAGTGGTAACAAACACAGTAGTTCCTCCCGAAAAGAGTCTTCTTTCGGAAACCTGGCCCATACACACACTTGAGCAACGTCACACACATCTGTGCTTTCATCCAATGCAATGCTAAAACATGGTGCAGCTGATAAATCTGCAATCAACTGGCCACGAATCTCTTTACCAAGTTCTTCTACCCTTCTCATTACTGTTGTGTCTGATAGCTGTAGTCCTCTAATTTGCTTTATGATTTCATCTTTGTTATTAAAGTCAGCGTACATTATTTCAGACGAGGCCAAAAAACACTCTTTAATTATCTCTGCGTCTGTAAAGGCCTTCTTATGCTTAGCCAAGATCCATGCAATTTCAAATGACGCCTCTGTCAAATTTTCAGCAGTAGAGGTCGATCTGTGAATCAGTTTTTGCTGTCCTACTATCAAGGCAGTAAGTTGCTCAATTTTATTTTTTCTCAGGCTACTCCCAGGCGGGTACATCTTACTGAAGTTTGGATGTGTTGTTTTGAGATGACGTTCTAAATTTCCGCGTTTGAAAGCAGAGCACACCTTTTGACAAATTAAACATAATGAATTTGTATCATGAAGCACGAAGGCAAATTCTTCCATCCATTTTTCTTGAAATTTTCTATGTTCATCTTGTATCGCTCGTACCTTTCTCTTTTTGGTTACCTGTCCCTCACAGTCTCTTTGTTGACCACTCGTTTCTCCTCCATCCTCCTTTTCTACTGGTCGGGTCTGGGATGGCTGTTCATCACTATTGCGTTTTTGTTTAACCACAAATCGATCCATCATAACAGACACTACTTGACTGCACTTTGGTTTCAAGTAAAACCAGCCCATCGCAGCTAGCTTCCACAAGCAGCAACAGTTAAGCCGTTACTTTCATATATGTTGCCGCAGTCTCAAATATCTGTTGCCTATTTTCAAACACAAATCTCATAGAGTAATGAAATACGTCCAGTCTCCCCCGAAAGCTTGAACTCAACTGATTCAGCGAGACCACCGACACCTAGAGCTAGACGGTGTCCCTGATCAGTTTCCCGTAGTGGACACGTATGATTTCTGTACGACTAGGGTAGGGATGTTAGAATGTTATTTCTTACTGTGACTTCGTCTTCCATCTCACCTCATGAAAATATGTATCTTACTTGAAAAATTATTTTTCTATATATTTTTTTATTAATTAATTTATATATTTTTCGAGAGCCGTGAATTGAGTCATTGTGAGCTGCGCAATGAATACCACTGATTTAGTTAGTTCTTTAGTAATTAGTCCTAATCTGAACAGTTTTTCAAATTGGTGCCTCTTATCAATGGATTTGAGGATACAATTTGTTAGCCATGGGCTCTTTAGTCTCTGCTGTGATCTGCTTCATTTTGATTGGGCAATGCATGTTATAGAGGTCTTGGGTTTTTTGTAAAAAAGTTTTGACATCTTTGTGAATATTATTGCTGTCATCTAGCTCTCCCTGCCAATTAATGTCACCTGGTGCTAATATTAAATTATTTACTGATGACTCGTCATGTAGGCGAATGAGATGATTCTCAAGTCTTGAGGCAGTTTACATAAGTTGGTTATGAGAAAGGTGGGGTAGTGGTCTGTAGTGTTGTCTGTGATTATACCTGCTTATAGTGGAGATATAGTGTTGATCCAGATTTTTTCTTTTTTCTCAACAAACCGGCCTTATCCCACCAAGGCAGGGCGGCCCAAAAAGAAAAACGATAGTTTCTCTTTTTAAATTTAGTAATTTATACAGGAGAAAGGGTTACTAGCCCCTTGCTCCCGGCATTTTAGTCGCCTCCTACAACACATGTGGCTTAAGGAGGAAGAATTCTGTTCCACTTCCCATGGAGATAGAAAATAAACAAGAACAAGAACCAGAAAGAAAATAGAAGAAAACCCAGAGGGGTGTGTATATATATGCTTGTACATGTATGTGTAGTGTCACCTAAGTGTAAGTAGAAGTAGCAAGATGTACCTGAAATATTGCATGTTTATGAGACAGAAAAAAGACACCAGCAACCCTACCATCATGTAAAACAATTAAAGGTTTGTTTTACACTCACTTGGCAGGACAGTAGTACCTCCCTGGGTGGTTGCTGTCTACCAACCTACTACCTACTGTTGATCCAGATTTGGTCAAGTAATGAGGCACTTGTCTCGGAGATTCTGTTGCCTTAGTTATATGGGGTAGTAGCAAGCAGTTGCTCATAGTGTTTGTGAAATCAGCTACTGGAGAGTCAGCTGCTTGGATGAGGTTAAGTATCAGGTGGTGTTTATTCAGCTCTGAGTCAGTTATCTTGTTTCTAAGGTTACCACTAAAAGTGTAAGAATTTGTTTGTGGTAATCTATAGACTGCTTCAACTGTTATAGGTGTTTTTTTAGGTTTTTTGATGCGAATTTAGCTATTATACATTCACCACTGTCGTCCCTTGTGCAAGTAAATTTCATACATTCCAGTTCATCAGAGTAATAGATGGCAGTGCCTCCTCCTAGTTGGTCAGGCCTGCAGTTATGTATGACTGTGTAATCAGGTATGGTAAATATGTCTGTCAAATCTTGTTTGAGCCAGGTTTCAGTAAGAATAATGAAAGTTAAATTAGCATTTTGAGACTTCAGCAGTGCAAGGAGGTCATTATAGAGTTAACTCAGTGATCTAACATTATAGTTGAAAACTGTTATGTTCTTGCTGGCACTAAGTCGAGTTTTAGCCTGAGTAGTAGTGTAGTAATGGCAGTTACTGTTAGGATTATTTGTGCAGTTTAATAAGAGGTTGATATCAGGATTGATATTTGTATTAATAAGAGTAAAGGAGGATGTAAATAAGTATCTACAGAAGGCAAGTAGAGAATAGGCTGTTGCAATTATCAAAAATAAAAAAACATTTACTGTTAACCACTAACAAATATGAATATATGGACTAAAATAATTATTTTAAAGCTAAAACTGAAAGCGCTGCTGAGTATAATAAAATAAATCGAAGAAAAGATGACCCTTTAGCACCTGATTTACCACTTTTAATTACATGGTATGCTCTCAGTCACAGGTGTACTTAGTGGTGATGTGCACTTAGCTCTGTGAAGACTTGTCTGTGTGCTCTCTGTGAATCTGAACCAGGATGCCCTCTCTTGAGCAACTCTACCAGCAGCTAAAAGAGGAGCTTAGGGTTGCTAAGATGGAGATGCGGCGATTAACGGAGGAGAACAAGAGGATTCGTAGTAATCCTGTTGAGTCCTAAGGTTATTCCTTTATCACTCATTTTGTGTGCTATTCCACCATGGTCATACTTGTCAAAAGCTTTTGCAAAGTCTGTGTATACTACATCTGTATTTTGTTTATCCCTTTACAGCATCCAGGACCTTGTCATAGTGGTCCAGCAGCTGGGACAGGCAGGAGCGACCTGCTCTAAACCCGTGTTTCCCCCTGGGTTGTGTAATTGGTGGGTATCTAGGTGGTTGGCTATCTTGTTTCTTAGAACCCTCTCAAAAATTTTTATGATATGGGATGTTAGTGCTATTGGTCTGTAGTTCTTTGAAGTTGCTTTACTGCCACCTTTGTGGAGTGGGGCTATGTCTGTTGTTTTTAGTGTGTGTGGGATGACCCCAGTGTTCATTTATTTATTTATTTATTTATTTATTTTATGTCTTTGCAGACAGTACATTGAGATTTTGTATTTATAATAGTGGGTTGCAATGCAAAGAAAGCCTCTATTATGCCTAGGCATTATGGGCCAACTTAACGTTATTGGCTTACAGTCTACTTAACACTAAGGAGTATATCATAGTTGTACAATTAATATTTCCCATAAGAATTAATGGAAATACAATTAATCCGTTCCAGACAAAAATATTCACAAAAAAAAAAAAAAAAATTTTTAACAATTATGCAAGTATTACATACCTTTATTGAAGGCTAATGCTGGCTTCTGGAAGATAGGGAAGAGGAAAGAGGGAGGAGTTAGTGTTTGGAAGGGGAATCCCCCTCCATAAAGACTTTAGGTAGCAAAGCCTTCTCTGGGGTTACTTCATTTCTTTGTCTTTTAATGCCACTAGGACCAGCTTGAGAGTCGCTGGACCCCTGTTGCACAACAGATCTGTCCATAGAGGTCTGTTTCTGGTGTCTCTTTAAGATTTCCCTGAAGTGGGACAGGGTTTTGTCACAGAACATGTTGCAGATATGGCTTGTTTCAGCTTGGTCAGGGTGGTGTTTCTCTACAAAAGCTTGCACCCTAGTCTACATTGCACACACCTCTTTAATCTCTGTCATTTACTGCTACAGTACATTCATTACTTACCTTAAAATATTTGTAGTCTTAATGTAGGGCAAGAGGTGAGTAGTATTTATTTGTAGGAAGTCAGTGTAGGTAGCTGTAGATGAAGGTATAGTACATGTATGTAGCCATACCCCCGGGCTACACTACACAGCTATATTATTACACTACACAGCCATATTATTACACTACGCAGCAATATCATTACCATGTTCACTGAATTTAATCGTTTCTAACAACTACCTTTAGATGCCATCATAAACAAAGGGAGAAGTAATGAATAATTCATGCCGAGAATTGTAAACAAGTGCATATGAAGGGCGGTTACTGCACCAGTTGCCAGATTCACAGTTTTCTCTAACGCTTCATCAGAGAAAATGTAATGTTTACTCTCCGTCTGACTCTCCACTCGATAACATATAAACATTGCATGTTTATATGCCACATGATATGTTACATGTTTCTTATATAATTTTGAAGAAAATATCATAGATGAATTAATGAAAATGTCATCCTCGAAAGGGTTGGAGAGAGGGGGTAAAGGAGGTTTTGTGGGCAAGGGACTTGGACTTCCAGCAAGCGTGCGTGAGCGTGTTAGATAGGAGTGAATGGAGACGAATGGTACTTGGGACCTGACGATCTGTTGGAGTGTGAGCAGGGTAATATTTAGTGAAGGGATTCAGGGAAACTGGTTATTTTCATATAGTCGGACTTGAGTCCTGGAAATGGGAAGTAAAATGCCTGCACTTTAAAGGAGGGGTTTGGGATATTGTCAGTTTGGAGGGATATGTTGTGTATCTTTATATGTGTATGCTTCTAAACTGTGTATTCTGAGCACCTCTGCAAAAACAGTGATAATGTGCGAGTGTGGTGAAAGTGTTGAATGATGATGAAAGTATTTTCTTTTTGGGGATTTTCTTTCTTTTTTGGGTCACCCTGCCTCGGTGGGAGACGGCCGACTTGTTGAAAAAAAAAAAAAGTCTATATTAACCCTTAAACTGTCCAAACGTAGATTTACGTTCGCCTGCGAGGCGCTCCAAATATTTTGAAAAATTAAAAAATCATTTTTTTGTTTTTAAATTAAAGAGGGGTATTTTCTGTGTGGTAAAACACACAGAAAAAAAAAATTAGGACTAGTACATACTGAGATATAAGACCGTGAAGTTGGCTCTGGATGCTTACCTGACGGCAACATCCAGTCCTGCCGCTTGCAAAAGTGCTGCCGATTTACCTTTTTTTCTCAGTTTTATTTTAATTTATATAATTTTTATGTTCTGATAATTACAATTCATAACAGTTCTTGTGATTTCATAGCCAATCTTTGTTCTGACACTAATATTATGTACTGAAAGAGTACTCAAATTGTAACAATCACATTGACAGGTGAACATTTTCACCTGCCCTGGTCATTTACTATTGTCTAGAAATATATACAAAGTATTTACAGGTCACAGCAATGTTTTAGACATGCTGGAGTATGAACCGCCTTGAAGCATGGTGTTATGACAAGGGTCAGATAGGTGACATTTGATGAATGTTCTCTGCTGGAGAAAACCTTGCCTTTATATGTTTTTACTCTTGCACACAAACATGTCTTTGTATGTCTGTCTGTCAGTCTATCTGTTTGCCTGACTATCTGTACATCTATCTGTCTATCTGTACATCTATCTGTATATCTGTCTGTCTATCTGTACATCTATCTGTCTGTTTGTCTACCTAGTTCTGCTTATCTGTCTGTCCAGTTCAGCTTATCTGTCTTTCTGTCTTCTGTGTGTGCCTGGAGTGTAATATGAGCTCCTTGAATAATGGTGTTACGACAGCGTTAGATAACAGTGACATTTGATGAATATGTGCTGCTGGAGGGAGAACCTTGCCTTTATATGTTTTTACTCTTGCACACAAACATGTCTCTGTATGTCTATCTATACATCTATCAGTACACTTATCTGTCTATCTGTATATCTGTACATCTATCTGTCTGTCTGTCTATCTGTCTGTCTAGTTCTGCTTATCTGTCTTTCTGTCTGCCTGTGTGTATGTGTCTTTCCATCTGCTTGTCTCTGTCTCAGGGAGCGGCTAGTAAACCTGTTGGTTTGTGGTGTATGTGCTGCTCCCTGATTGCTGAGCAAGTGACACTGCTATTACTTGCGTCATGTTTATTTATGTTTTAGATCTACAAACACTGTATAGCACTTGACCTGGAATTTTTGGGTTATCCTAGGTAATTTACATTATGTATAATTGTATTTATGAGTACATGTGAGAGACAGAGATACAAATAGACAGTGATATAGATAGACAGAGATATAGACAGATAGAGATATAGACAGATACAGACAGAGATAGCCAAAGCCAGCCAGCTAGCCAGCCGAATACATAGAACATAAGAAAGAAGGAACACTGCAACAGGCCTACTGGCCCATGCAAACAGGTCCATGTCACCCCTGGCTTAGACCAATGACCCACCTAATCAGGTCACATCCACTGAAAGAAGGAGCACATCTGGCCTAGTAGCACAAGCTAGTCAGGTGCAACTCACACCCACCCACACCCACTCGTGCATTTATCTAACCTATTTTTACTTTCCTCTTAAAATGTGAGTTTTAATATGACATGACATCAGTGAATCACTGGTGTTTGCCACGATATTTGCTCTAGCTGGCGTTCAGTTGAACTGGTGCTTCCACAAGGTACTAAGTGCTCCCAGATTTTTTTCATGGTGCACACACTGAGTGCACAGACCCATTCTTTCATGTCTAGGCGACTCAGGCCTATTGCACCAAATTTGAAGGAATGAAAAATAAAAAGTTGATCTACGTTCAGAGCCTGCCACACGTCAGTGTATATCTACGTGTGGACAATTTAAGGGTTAACATAAAATAAGACATTTAATGTGCCAAAGAGTGATTATTAAATATACATTGCATATAAACATTGCATGCTTATATTGATATTGATATTGGCAGTTTGGAGGGATATGTTGTGTATCTTTATATGTGTATGTTTCTAAACTGTTGTATTCTGAGCACCTCTGCAAAAACAGTGATAATGTGTGAGTGTGGTGAAAGTGTTGAATGATGATGAAAGTATTTTCTTTTTGGGGATTTTCTTTCTTTTTTTAGGTCACCCTGCCTCGGTGGGAGACGGCCGACTTGTTGAAAAAAAAAAAAAATGTTTATATGCTATGTAACGTGTTTCTTACATAATTTTGAAGAAGATATAATAGATGGATCAATGAAAATGTTTATATTAACGTAAAATAAGACATTTAATGTGCCAAAGAGTGATTATTAAATATACATCGCATATAATAAACATTGCATGTTTATATGCTATGTAACGTGTTTCTTATATAATTTTGAAGAAGATATAATAGATGGATCAATGAAAATGTTTATATTAATGTAAAATAAGACATTTAATGTGCCAAAGAGTGATTATTAACCCTTTGAGGGTTTTGGTCATACTAGTACGGCTTACGACCCAGTGTTTTAGACGTACTAGTACGCCTAAATTCTAGCGCCCTCAAATCTAATGAGATGATAGCTGGTAGGCCTACATATGAAAGAATGGGTCTATGTGGCCAGTGTGCGCAGTATAAAAAAAATCCTGCAGCACACAGTGCGTAATGAGAAAAAAAAGCTTTGGCCGTGTTTTTGGAATAAAACAGCGACTTTGCACTGTATTTTCATATGGTATTTATTGTTGTATTATAGTTTTCTTGGTGTCATTTTATAGAATGGGAGACATATTACAGAAATTGAGATGATTTTGACTGGTTTTACAATGAAAAGTACCTTGAAATTGAGTGCAAAGTAGCAGAAATGTTCGATTTTTATCAAAGTTCAAAAGTAAACAAATCATGCCAAGCGTCCAATACACGTCAACTGGTGAGTCTAATATTCTTTCACAAGTGCGCTGATATTATTTATACCATTTCTACACTAATGCAATAGTCTGCATAACAGTAAATCTTCTATTTTTTGTAAGAATAAAAATTCAAAGCGGAAAGTCAAAGAAATATAAGAGGGGCCTGGGGATGTGACTAACGAACAGAGGAAATGTTATTTTAGTGCTAGGAATGTCTTTGTTTATTCTGGACCCTATTCGGAAATTGGCATCTTTTGAAATTTGTGTGAAATTGGCAAAATTGCTAAATTCTGACCACTTTATTGGATAGTTGAAATTGGTAAATGGGTGGTTTCTTGTACTCATTCGATAGAAAAAATGGAGTTCTAGCGAAATAGTTATGATTTTTGTCGACTAGTACATTGGAATTGGCTGAAAATAGGGCTCAAAGTGAGCAAAATTGCCGATGCGTAAATATCATTGAGACCGCTAACTTCGCGAGAGCATAATTCCGTAAGTTTTGCATCAAATTTCATACTTTTGGTGTCATTATGATTGGGAAAAGATTCTCTATCCTTTTATAAGAAAAAATAAATTTTCTTTTTTTTAAATTTGGCCGACCCTGAGAACAAGTTTCGGAGAGGGCCTGTCGACCCTCAGAGGGTTAAATATACATCGCATATAATAAACATTGCATGTTTATATGCTATGTAACGTGTTTCTTATATAATTTTGAAGAAGATATCATAGATGGCTCAATGAAAATGTTTATATTAATGTAAAATAAGACATTTAATGTGCCAAAGAATGATTATTAAATATACATTGCATATAATAAACATTGCATGTTTATATGCTATGTAACATGTTTCTTATATAATTTTGAAGATATAATAGATGGGTTAATGAAAATGTCTATATTAACCCTTTCAGGGTCCGTCCCGTAGATCTACGGCTTTATGTTCAGGGTCCAAACCGTAGATCTACGCCATGAGCTCAGCTCACTCTGATAAACTGTGAGTGGTACATTTGGGCCTAGATATGAGAGAATACATCTATGTGGGATGTGTGCACCACATAAAACAGATCCTGCAGCACACTGTGTATAATGAGAGAAAAAAAATGAAATCATGATTTTCGATTAAAACGCAACTTTGCAGTGTTTTTTTGTATGTTTTTTATAGTTGTATTGCGATTTTTTTGGTCTCATTTGATAGAATGGAAGACAAAATTACAGAAATAGAGATGATTTTGATTGGTTTTAGCACTGGAAATGGCTTTGAAACTGAGCTCGAAGTAGCAGAAATGGTTAAATTTTTGCCGATATTCAAGAGGGAAACAAACGACCTCACACGTCTAATACACGTCAGCTGGTGGGTCTAATATACATTCACAATATGGTGATGATATTTTACAATTATTACGTATTGCATAACAGTAAATCTTCTATTTTTTTGGGTGGAATAAAAATTTATTATGTGAATAAAAAATCAAAATGGAATTTATTTGCAAAGCCTCAAAACATAACTAATGAACAGAGGAAATGTTTGTTTTGTGCCAGGAATGCCTACATTGTTTTTATTCTGGACCCTATTTTTAAATTGGAATATTTTGAACTTGTGTTAAATTGGCCAAATTAACAATTTCCGATCACTTTATTTTGTAGTTGAAACAGTTGACTTGGCGATTTCTTGTGCTCATCGATAGAATAGAAATACTAGTGAAATAGCTAAGAATTTGGTTGATTGGAATAATGTAATTGGCCTAAAATGGGAGTCAAAGTCGGCAAAATCGCCGATTTTGTAAATATCGCTGACACATCAAAATTTGCGGGGAGCATAATTTCGTCAATTTTCCACCAAATTTCGTACTTTTGTTTTATTACCTTCACAAAAAGATTCTCTACGATTCTAAGAAAAAATAACATTTTTTTTTTTAAAAATTTTTGGAAACCACTG
>NW_026505538.1:0-16792 GCF_026875155.1 Cherax quadricarinatus
GAAATTAAAAGGAAAAGGCTGACACAATGACAACTACGTA
This sequence comes from Cherax quadricarinatus, assembly GCF_026875155.1. Taxonomy (NCBI): domain Eukaryota; kingdom Metazoa; phylum Arthropoda; class Malacostraca; order Decapoda; family Parastacidae; genus Cherax; species Cherax quadricarinatus. Next base: position 41 of record NW_026505538.1, read on the forward strand.
TAGAAAAGCCACTTGTTATGCAGAATATTTCAAGAAAATTAGGTCAGTGTCCCAGGATAACATCCACACTAGTCGGCTAACAATCAGGTACCCATTTACTGATGGGTAAACATATACAACAGGTGTAAAGAAACACGCCTAATGTTTTCTACCCTGGCTGGGAATTGATATTTACCAATAAATCGTATGTGGCTAACCCAAGCCAGGTACTAAAAATAAGCCATGTTGACTTTTTTTGGGTTATCCTAGGTTCTCTACACATATGCTGCTATGTGTGATAATCTATAGAGGAAAATAACTTTTTTGTTCAGGTTTATGGTGCAGTACGAGTGTTTATGACAGTTAGCCCTGTGCTACACTCCGTTTCTCTAATACGTATAAGCCCCCAAACGGGTAGGAGAATGGTACATTTGTATACCATATCCTCTTTAATACCTCCGTCGAACTGCTCTGTGTATGCCAAATATTATTCATTCTGGAGTATTTAACATGTTTTATGTTATTTATATTGTTTATTATGTCATATTAAATCAATTGTGATAGGCAAATAAGCTGTAGTGTTGATATTAGCGTAATAATAAAGCATATTCTCCTGCTTCATGAGACTGAGCTCATGACAACCGACAGTGGCTTCAAAGCCACCTTATCTTTAACCCTTTGAGGGTTTTGGTCGTACTAGTACGTCTTACGCGTAGGGGTTTTTGATGTACTAGTACTCATAAATTCTAGCGGCCTCAAATCTAGTGGGAGAAAGCTGGTAGGCCTTCATGTGAAAGAATGGGTCTATGTGGTCAGTGTGCACAATCTAAAAAAAATCCTGCAGCACACAGTGCATAATGAGAAAAAAAAAACTTTGACCATTTTTTTGGAATAAATCAGCGACTTTGCAGTGTATTTTCGTATGGTATTTATTGTTGTATTCTAGTTTTCTTGGTCTCATTTTATAGAATGGAAGACATATTACAGAAATTGAGATGATTTTGACTGGTTTTACAATGAAAGGTGCCTTGAAATTGAGGTCAAAGTAGCAGAGATGTTAGATTTTTACCCAAGTTCAAAAGTAAACAAATCGTGCCAATGGTCCAATACACGTCAACTGGTGACTCTAATATTCTTTCACAAGTGCACCAATAATATTTATACCATTTTTTACACTAATGCAGTAGTCTGCATAACAGTAAAAGTTATATTTTTTGTGAGAATAAAAATTCAAAGTGGAAAGCAAAAGAATATATGAGGGGCCTTGAGACGTGACTAATGACTAGAGGAAATGTCATTTTAGTGCCAGAATGTCTTTCTTGTTTATTCTGGACCCTATTCGGAAATTGGCATCTTTTGAAATTTGTGTGAAATTGGCAAAATTGCTAAATTCTGACCACTGTACTGGATAGTTGAATTTCATAAATGGGTGGTTTCTTGCACCCATTCGATAGAAAAAATGTAGTTCTAGCGAAATATTCATGTTTTTTGTCGACTAGTACAGTGAAATTGGCCGAAAATGGGGCTCAAAGGGGGGCAAAATCGCCGATGCGAAAACATCGCAGAGACCGCTAACTTTGCGAGAGCATAATTCCGTAAGTTTTCTATCAATTTCAAACTTTTGGTGTCTTTATGATCGGGAAAAGATTCTCTACTTTTCATAAGAGAAAATAATTTTTTTTTTTTTTTAAATTTGGCCGACCCTGAGAACGAGTTTCGGAGGGGGCCCTGTCGACCCTCAAAGGGTTAATGGAATGTACTGTGTAGGTGCTTTACATAATAAGAAGCATTTCTTTTATTCATTGGAACCATGGCTAGGCTAAAGTAAGCAGGTTTAAAGCAATAAATGGAGAAAAAGAAATTGGAATGACTTATGCAGCAAGTAGCGCCACCAAACAGTACCAGCGGGTTGGTGTGGCGACCCTGGAAATTTGAAATTATGCTAGCCAAAATTAATGCCGAATAACTGAAGGAACCAAATAACTGATTGCCGGATTTGTGATGGCGGACCTGTATTTGCAGATGACACTACTTACGTCTTCTCCCACCCAAAACCCCTCTTAAAGGGGGGGCTCCTTGGCGTGGTGAAGAGGCCTTGGTCTGAGGAATTAGCCCTGTCGGTCTTCTTCCTCAGACCGAACCAAATTTACCCCCCATTCTCCCCTCCCCTATCCCATCCTCCCAATCCTCCCCTTTTTCCATTCCTCCTCCTCCTCCTCACCCCCCCGTTTTGCCCTTCCTTTTTTTGGCCTTCGGATTTCTCCCACAGGCGCGCTAGTTCCTAGGTAGGGGAAAGGACACCGGGGTCCTCCTATTCCGTTGAGGTTCTTGGGGGTGGCGTAGTTTTGCCGTGGAATCTGGATTCCCTGGGATGTCCCGATCCCCTCCGGTACCCCGGGAGTAGCTTGGGGTGTCTTTTGGGCGACGGGTGTAATCTCTGGAAAAGCCACCTTTCGGATTCCGGGGTGGTGGCCGAAGGAGGTATGCTTTGTGGCGGATACCCGGGCCGCCCCTCTTTTGTCCACCGAGGTAGCTCGGCAGATGTGAGGTTTGCTATCCCGGATTGCGGGTTTACTGGCATAAAGGGTAGGGTATGGCACGGTTCCATGCTGCATCTGCCTACTAGCGGTGTTGAGGTCCTCTTGGGCGCGGAGGAGATTTCCCGGCCCTTTCATTCCTCCTGGGAACTATTCCTCCCCACTCCCCCCTTTTTTTTATTCTTTTTTTATTTTATTTTTTCTTCTTTCTTTTTTTTTTTAAAAAAACAAAAAGCAAAGGAGTAACCTAACCATGGCAGCCCTAGTCCATGAAACCACTACCCCCGGGCCCCTTCTTGATACCGCACCCCATTCTGACCCTGCCTTGTGTTTAGACCACTCTTCGACACTCTGATGCCCCTGAAACCTCTTGCTGGTGCTGTTTCCTCACCCGCTTCAGTACCGGGGTTTTCGACTGACTCCTTCGATTTGTCTGAACTCTGCTCCCTTTGACTATGCTTCCGGCTTCTCCCTCTACGGTACGGAAATTTTTTCGAATCGCCCACCCATTTCATGCCGGGACCAACCCCGGGTCCACTCCTAACACGCCAACGTCAATCTCCTGATATGCCCCCGCGTTACCTTCCCATTCTACCGGAAAAGACCGACACCCCAAGCACTCCCCTCCACGCTCAGTTTCGGACCACACAATGGACAAATTCTTTACTTTAAGACCAACTTCTTCTTCGGGCCTACCTTTCTGACCAAAAATTCCCAAAAGCGCTCCTGCGTCATGTTGGCAGAATATTTCATTTCACGCTCTCAAAGGCGGTACGCGCATCGCACTGTCCAGAATGCTACCCAAGCTCATGATCTTTCCTCTCCTTTCGAATATCGATACTACTCCTATCACTATTGAAAAACATCTTTCTCTCAATTCTTGTAGTGGTACTGTCATTCTGCCCCATACCGTAGTCCAACAGAATTTCCATCATGTGGCAATGACATTTTTGAACACGGGAAAACTCCAGGATCTCCCAATCCTCAAAGTAGACACTTATGCCCTTTCCTGCCCGGGGCGGAGACGTTACCCTTGCAATGTGGCTCTTTTAAAAACTTTTAAACAGCCGAGAACTCCCGTCCTCTGTATATGTCGCGGGACATGGGTTACAAGTTCGAAAGGTGATACCTACACCGCAACAATGTAGAAATGCTGGCGTTTTGGTCACCCAGCGAAATATTGCAGATCTATGGCCGAATGCCCGTCTGTGTGCGACGACCATTCTAATACATCTTGCAGTCAACCTCCATCTTGCCTTAATTGTAATGAAGCTCACCCTTCGTACTCCCGCCGTTGCCAGGTCTATTTAAATGAACGTGAAATCCGTTGCCTCAAAGAGGCAGAAGGTCTCCCTTACATGGCAGTTACTCATCTCCGCCTCCAAGGGAGACTACCCGTGTTTCTTATTCTCGTGTTTCCAAACGTCCCCCCACTTCTGGGGTCCCATCTTCTGCAGCCTCCTCTGTTGTTACCCCCCCATAGCCACTACGGCATCTAATCCTTTTGCTGTCCTTGGCTCTGACGTCCCGACTACAGCTCAGCCCTGTTCTCACATCTCGCTCCTTCCTCACAACCCCAGTATCGACAAGACCTCATACGACACCTAATACCAATCGCCCCTCTACTCAGAAGTCCAAAAAATCCACATTGCTCAAATCTTCTTTGCCCCTTCCTTCCCTTCTTCCACCTCCACACTTTACCTTTCCAGTCTCTGTACCTAGTTCTTCCCCTCTCTCTGGCTCTATTACAAGTGTGGAGATTCACCCTCGTCCTCGTACTATGCCTTCCACCCCCGTCTCCTCCCAAGTTTCTCCCTCTTCTGTCACCTCCCAGGTTTCTGCCTCTTCTGCCCCCCCCCACACTTCATCTCCAGTCCCTTACACTTTTCCCTCCCCCTCTACTTTGGTACAGTCCATTACTGTCCCAATCTTTACTCACCCTCCTCCTCCTATCTCCAATATGGTCTCCCATACATCTTTGAATTCAGAAACACTTGAAGCCATTTCAGAATATATTGCAGAGACTAAACCTTCACTTCCTGTTCCTTCTCTTCCCTCTCCTCCATCTTCACAACCCCATTCTTCGCAACGCTCCGTTCCTTCGCTACTTGAACATCTTCCAATGCCACCACACGTTGACTTTTCTAACCCCTCTAGTCCGTAGGTGCCTTTACCTACAGATTCCTGATATTTTCTTCATCGCCGATCATGGCCTATTTACAGTGGAATATCCGCGGCCTCAGGGGTAATCGGGGTGAGCTTCAGATGTTGCTTTCCAGGTTTTCCCCTGTTGGTGCTTGCTTACAAGAACCAAAATTACACTCGGCTGTTTTCCAACCTATCTCGGGCTATAATTTATTGTATTCTTCGGATCCTTTCTCAGATGGGACCTTTAATGAAAGTGCCCTTCTTCTACGCAATGAATTCCGTACTGTCAACTATTTGTCCATACCTCGCTGCATTACACTGCAGCCCGTATCCACTTGAATAAGTGGTTTACAATATGTCTTTATATCTCTCTCCTTCTCGAGCATTTTCTATACCCAGACTTTGCCTTTCTTATTTCATCCTTACCACCACCACTTCTGTTACTTGGTGATTTTAATGCCCACCATTTCCTCTGGGGGGGTCTCATTGTGACTCACGTGGCATTCAGTTGGAGGCTTTTCTTGCCTCTCACCCCCTACATGTTTTAAAAAAACGGGTACTCCCACCCATTTTGATCCTCGTACTCATACTCTCTCTTGCATCGATCTATCAGTCTGCTCTTCCTCCACTGCACTAGACTTCACCTGGTCTGTTCTACCAGACTTGCATGACAGCGATCATTTTCCGATCATTCTTACTTCTCCTTCCTATTCACCACCTTCCGTAGCCCTCGCTGGCAATTTGACGGGCAAATTGGGATCTTTACTCACACCTCACTGCTTTTAGTGGGGTTTCCTTCTTCATCCTCCATTGAAGACTCCTACACATCTTCTCGACATCAGTTTAAATACCGCACTTCTCATTCTATACCCCAAACCTCAGGGAGGGTTTTTCAGAAGTGCGTGCCTTGGTGGTCTCCTGCTTGTGCTCGTGCAGTAAAGTTTGAAACGTGCTGCAGGGGCAGGTACCGGTAAAAATAGAACCGCTGAAGACTTGTTGCTTTTTAAGCAGAAGCGTGCGATCGCTCGCCGTGTCATCCGTGAAGCTAAACGCACTTGTTGGCGAGAACTATGTTTCCACCATCACCTCTGCTTCTTCTATGAGTGCAGTCTGGAAAAAAGTGAGGAAATTTAGTGGTAAATAACTCCTGACCCGGCTCCTGTTCTACGGTCACTGGGGTTGATATAGCAAACCCCTCGACGTTGCCATTGAACTTGGGACACATCTGGTCCGTATTTCCCGAGGCTCCATCTATGCCCCTCGTTTCTTTCCTCAAAGTCTGCCAGAGAGTTTTGTACCCTTGGACTTTTCCTCTCTCGGAGAAGAACATAAATGTGCCTTTTTTACACTTCAAGAACTGGAGGCAACGCTCTCAGCTTCCGATCAAACGGGAGCTGGCCTGATGACATTCATATTCGTATTTACAACATTTACATCGGTCAGGGCCCCTTTTAGTCCCTTACACCTCTTCAATCTTATTTGGGCACAAGGGGTTCTTCCCCACTGTGGAAATCTGCCATTGTTCTCCCTTTCCGCAAACCGGGTACTGCGGACACGATGCCTCCCACTATCGCCCCATCGCTCTTACTAGTGCAGTTGCAAAGTGATGGGAAAGCCTCGTAAATCGACGTTTAATGTGGTATTTTTGAGACTCGCAACAGTCTCTCCCGCTAAGTCAGTATGGCTTTTGTAAGGGTCGTTTTACCATAGACCCCTTTCTAAAGCTTGGATACGTATGTTTTTAATGCCTTTGCGAATAATCATCAGTTATGCCATATTTTTGACCTTGAAAGGCATATGACACAACCCTTTGGGGGTATAATATTTTGGCCCAGGCCCATTCCTTTGGCCTCCGAGGCAATCTACCATCCTTCCTTAAGAACTTTTTAACTGACAGACATTTCCGTGTTTTGAGTCAATAATGTTCTTTCCCCGACTTCGTCCAAGCTGAAGTGTCCCTCAGGGATGTGTTCTAAGCACAACACTTTTTCCTCCTTGCTATAAATGATTTGGCCTCTGTTTCTTCCACCCAATATTTGGTCATCACTCTATGTTGATGACTTCGCTATTGCTTGTGCAGGCGCTGACTGTCACCTTATTGCAGTTTCTCTCCAGCAGCGGTCGACCGTGTTTCCACTTGGGCCACCACACATGGTTTAATTTCAAGTACCAAAACTCACCAAATTACTTTCACTAGACGCTCTGTTATCTCCGATCATCCTTTGTATCCCCTATGGCTCCCGTATCCCCGAACGTGATAGTCAGGGTTTCTAGGCCTTCCTTTTACCGTCGGTTTAACCTGGAAACCTCACATTACCTCTCTGAAGGCAACTTGTCACAGCCGGCTAAAACCCTTTTTAAAACCCCTTTCTCATCTTTTCCTGGGGAGCTGATCGTCGAACTCTGCTTCGCCTACATTCAGCCCTCGTTTTATCGAAACTCGATTTTTGGTGACCAGATTTATTCCGCGGCCTCTCCTGCTACTCTCTCTAGCCTTAACTCTATCCATCACCAAGGCTTACGTTTGTGCCTTGGGGCTTTTTTTTTTCTCTTCCCCTGTTGAGAGCCTCTATACAGAAGCAAATGTTCCATCCTTGTCTGATCGCCGTATGCCCATTGCCTTCGTTACTAAAGAAAGCTCTCACATCTACACAATCCTTCCATTTATAGAATGGTCACCGATATTAGTAGACATTCTTTATTCGTTCACCGCCCCTGTTTTTCTCCGTCCCTTTTCTCTTCCCTACATTCACTCTTGTCCTTTCCCCTTTATTATCACCTTTATATGTTCATGTAGCATCTCACTTTTCCCTTTCCCCCCTGGGAAGTTCCAGCTGTTCGGGTCTGTTCTTTCTCACTCCTTGCTCGAAAGCTCAACTGCCTACGGTGGCTTCCCCCCTCTCTTTTTCTTGATCACTTCCACTCCCATTCCATGCCACCCCCCTGTTACACAGATGGCTCTAAGTCTTCAGACGGCGTCGGATTCGCAAAAAGTGTTTCCGGGCAGCGTCGTACGGGGGCATTTACTAATCTTCAGCTAGCATTTTTACTGCTGAACTGTGTGCCATTCTTGCAGCACTTATTCGTACGCATCTATGCCTGTGTCATCATTTGTAGTAGTCTCAGACTCCCTTAGTGCTCTACAGCTATACGAAAATTTGATACATCTCATCCCCTAGTTCTCCGTATCCAACTTTGGCTACGCCGTATCTCTACCAAACATAAAGATATTGTTTTTTGTTGGGTCCCTGGTCATGTCGACGTACAGGGCAATGAACAGGCAGACACTGCTGCGCGGTCAGCAGTACATGACCTACCAATTTCCTATCGAGGTGTTCCATTTCTGGACTATTTTGCTGCAATAGCTACCCACCTTCGCACCCGTTGGCAACAACGTTGGTCAACTCTGCTCGGTAACAAACTTCATTCTATTAAACCGAGCATAGGTTACTGGCCTGGTCACAGACCGGGCCGCGGGGGTGTTGACCCCCGAAACTCTCTCCAGGTAAACTCCAGGTAAGTGCCGAGGTTGGGAGACCACTCTCTCCCGCCTTCGCATTGGCCACACTCGTCTTACTCATGGGTATCTCATGGAGAGGCACCCTGTTCCTCTCTGTGAGCAGTGTCAAGTTCCAGTATCGATTAGCCACATTCTGTTAGAATGCCCTCTCTATCAACGAGCACGCAGAATTTACCTCCAACGTCGTCTTCGTTCTACTACTCTCTCTTTACCTTCCCTTCTTGCTGATGGACCCTCCTTTAATCCTGACTCTCTCATTGACTTCTTGACAACGACTGATTTACTCCACAAACTCTGATGATACTTTTCGCACTCCCCTCAGCCCTTTCTAGTTCAGTCTCTTGCTGCCCTTTACCCTTTCACCATCCACTACCCCGCTGTTATCCATAACCTATTACTCATCCATCTCCCTTTTGCCACCTGATGCCCTCGCTTCCTTCCTGCCCTGCAGCGCTGTATAGTCCTTGTGGCTTAGCGCTTCTTTTTGATTATAATAATAATAATCCCACCCAAACCCAATCATACTCACCAACACTGTCAATGCCGAATTGCAGAAAATATCTGCCTGAATGATGACTGATAAACTTACCATGAATACTGATGAAACCTATTTCATTCAGTTTGGAAACAAAGCTGCAAATGTTCCACTTTGCATAACACTAAACGGATCACCAGTCACAAGACTTGCAGAGGGAAAATTCCTAGGTATCCACCTTGACAGTAGCCTTAAGTTCCAGAAACACACACAACAAATCACCAAGAAAATCTCTAAGACTGTAGGCATACAATCAAAGATACGGTACTACGTTCCACAATCAGCTCTCCTGGAACTGTACCATTCACTCATATACCCTTACCTCACATATGGAATTTGTGCATGGCGATCAGCAACATTAAATCACCTAAGACCTCTAATAACCCAGTAAAAGGCAACAGTCAGAATGATAACAAATTCCCACTCCCACCAGCATACTACACCATTAAGAACACTACTCGCCATTAAGAACATCCACACTTATTCATGTCCCTACTACATATACGGAACAATATACGCAAATATAAACCCTCTACTCAAACTTCTCATCTACCTTAACAGGACACATGACCATAACACAAGACACAGTTCTCTTTTTGATGTACCCTATGTCAATATCACACTGTGTAAAAACTCTATGCACATAAAGGGCCCCCAAAACATGGAATTCATTACCACCCCGGTCTGAAAATCAATTTAAGACTCTTCTCAAAAGCCACTTAATCACCCTAGACTAAATGCTCAATACTCGGTACTCACATAATACGTATTCCCATATCATAATTTCAACAATTACTTTCGAACCTTTTATCCATTGTTGACAGGAATATAACTGAATCATTGTTTCACAAAAAACATTTTTGAATATATGAATACATCTTTTGTCTTATATAAATTAGATTCACTTATAATTAATAATCTACTGTACAACTGTGATATAATTCTTAGTGTTAAGTAGCCAGTAAGCCAATAATATTAAGTCGACCCATAATGCCTAGGCATAATAGGGGCTCTCTTTTGCATTGCAACCCATTATTGTAAATACATAATATTACTCAATGTACTACGTATTTGCAGAGACATGAATAAATAAAATAAATATAGTGGTTGTGGGCAGCAGCAGAGCTACCACCACCATTCACACAAACAATGTACGTAATTTATAAATAAGAAATATTCATACTTTATAAATAAGAAATGTTTACACTTATTGTACCTTGGAGAAGATGCTGGCATTGGTTTAGGGTGGTAGAAGATATGCAGGGCGGCAGTGTTCTCAATAGCCCTTTATACCTCTTACAACATTGGAGGGGTTAAGTTTTGTGTCGTCTTTTTCTATCGCTTAATCACTTAACTTATTTGCTACACTGTTAATGCTACACTTCATCGCTGGCAGGCGCTATAGCCTCTATTGACTCCTGCTGCTTTAGTATCGTGCATATCGTAGAATCACTGAGTCACTGAAGAAGGCACATTTTCCCCCCTCTCTCCCTCCTTTACTCTCATTCTTTTCAACAACTTTTTTCTTAAATTCCATCATGTTTCTCACTTTCTTTACCAAAGGAAGCACAAAAGACAATGGACTATAGTGAAATGTTTGGATGAATAAGCAGAAGTTTCCTCACTCGCCCAGAGACACAGCCAGACTGACTCAAGAACGCGTGAGTGGCTGGTGGGCAGGCAGGCAGGTGGATGTGTCCAATACGGTCGATGAGCGAAATAATGGCCGATAACCGGAATAAAATTTCAACCAAAAATCCGGCAATAACTGGGTACACATAAGTATAATTACAGAGTACAGTGGATCCTCAGTTAACAATATTAACCCATTCCAAGAGCTTGCCCTTAACCCTTTTTAAACGTTATCCAAATTTTTTTCCCAAATTTCCAATTAATCTGTTTCAACATCCAAAACTATTAAACAAAAAATTTTTTAAATGAAAAATACTTCCCCACACAGAAAACAGTGATACATGAAGAATAAAACAACAAAATCAACTTTTTTTTTATTGAAAACATGGTGAGTATGGAAGTTGGGGAAAAGGGGGGGGGATGGAAGAGTTTTTAATTGTTTGGAAGGGAACCCCTCCATAAAAACTTCAGTACCAAGTCCTTTTTCTTTGGGGTTTTTCCTTCTTTTCTTTTTAATGCCCTAGGACCACTTAGAGCCACTGACCCCTGCCCCCCAAAAAAGTTTTCCAGAGAGGTCTGTTTTGCGTATGTTTTGGAATTGTGTTTGGGGGACACAAGATATCCTTTAGTATGCACTAATATCAGCTCTATGGTTTAAAATTTTTCAGCACAATTCATCTAATATAATAAAAAATATTAATAACATAGAAACATGACAAATACTCTAGAATGAATAAAATACGTCATTAAGTACGTTGAGTGGGGGAGGGAGGGGGTAAGATGGCGGGGTTGTCACGTCCTACATAACTCCAACAACATTGGAGGAGTTTGGTTCTGCTGTCCTTTTTGATCGATTAATTGCTTAACTGCTACAGTTTAATGCACAAACCCACACTGGCTGCCGCTATAGCCTTTAGGACTGTGCTGCTTTAGTATCGTACATATTGCAGAATCCCTGAAAAGCACATTTTCCTCTCTCAGGGCCCTTTTCCAAAAGGGGTGGGTGGCACTAGAACTTTTCTTTTGGCCCCTGGGGGTTTTTACAGTGACACACACAAAAAAAAATGGAAAATAAAAAAATGTACGCAAGTATGTGGAAAACGCCACAGTGGGGTTGTAAAAAATGGCACACTAGCCCCACGGAGTGGGCAGGGGGGCTCAGGCGCATGGACATTTTTGGACAAATGTCTTTAATGGATTTATCATTTCCGGCCCCTATTTTGCCAAAAACATACGGTAACCGATTTATCGCTAAACTATGGGACGTTAACTGAGGGGCCACTTAAAAAAAAGTAAAAAAATGCAAAAAACTTTTAAAACATTGAAGTTTTTGGGAAATTTCGAACATAAGTGAAATAAAATGAAAGCCTGACAGTGAAACCACCACCGTTTTGCGCCACAACTTTTTTTGGAAAACCACTTTCAGCAAGTTTTTTTTTTGGGAAATTTGCTTTATGTTCATGATTGGACTCAGAACGGCAACTGTCCCCGGTATCATTGCCATCACCGCACACACAAACCGTCTTTCGCAAAATTGACACCAGGTCCATTTTTTATTTATTTTTTATTTTTTTCAATTTGAGCACCATACAGAGTACAAAAAAATACGTAAAGCAGTTTCCCAAAGCCATTTTATACTAGCATACATTAGGGGCTGGTTTTAAAATTAACTTAACATTAACTAACAATAGAAACATGAAAAAAACATTAATTAAACAATTACTATAAACACAAGTGAGTTTTAAACAAAGACAGGCCCATATGGTTGCATGCATTGTTGTACATTAAATTTAAATGGAGTTTTCTTTAGGAGTTTTAAAAAAAATAATAATTTAGATTGGGTTTTTAGGTTTTAAACATTTGGGGATAAAATTTGTGAAAACTTTTAAGATATAAAATTTATAATTCCGTTTTTCATTTTACAGGGACCCCCCATAGCGAACCCCTTTGCATACGAAAAAACCCCGCATAGCGAACAATCCGATAGCGAACGTTTTGTTCGCAAAAATTTTTTGCCCCGCATAGTGGAAAAAAAACCCGCCAGCGACCTTCGTCCGAGACGCGCCCAATGTGCCCCTCACCAGCCTCACATGTGCCGCCCGTCCCATTGTTTACCAGCCACCCCGCGGTAACATTCAAGCATACACCGGAATATTTCGTTTTAATTACAGTGTTTTCGTGCTTTTTGGGAAAATAAGTGCCCATGGGCCCCAAGAAAGCTTCTAGGCCAACCCTACCCCTCAAAGGGTAAGAAAAACCCTTGAAATGAAGAAAGAGATCATTGATAAGATGAAAGGGGAGTACGTTCACCGACCTGGCGGGTTTGTCCCAAAAACCAAAATCAACCTCGCTTCTATTGTGGGCAAAAAAAACGGCAATCAAGGAAGCTGTTGTTCCCAAAAGGGTTTTTAACTGTGTTTTCGAAACAAAGATCGCAAGTGATGAATTTTGAGAGACTCTTATGGTGGGATAAACGAGAAACAGATAGCGGAGTTTGACTCTCAAGCGATCAAAAGTGAAAAAGGCAGAAGTTGCATACTTTTAATTAAAAAAAATGCCTCAACTAGTATAGGAGTAAATTTTTAAGGCCAAAAAGGGTTGGGTTTAGAGTTTAAAAGAAGCGTAGGGGCACCTAGTGTTACGCAGGGTAGGCCCAGTTCGGACCACAAGCGGCTGAAAAATATTTGCTGATTCAAGGTACTAAAACTGAAGGGCTGAAACCCGAAAAAGTGTTTAATTGTGATGAAAAAAACCTGTTCTGGAAAAAATGCCAAACAGGACCACATTACTCAGGGGGAAAAGGCACTCCCAGGACAAAGCCAAAGAAAAAACAGGCTTTCTTTGTTTATGTGGCCAATGCAGTGGGAAAAGTTAACCTTTTATTGTGGATCACTCGAAACCCAGAGCTTCAGGCAAAAGAAACTCAAGGGTAATTTGTGTGGCGTGGAGGGCAAACAGTAAGGCATGGGGCAAGGGAATTTTTCTATAAATGGTTACACCCGCATTTTCCCCCCGTGAAAGATTTACCTAACGAAAAGAAATTAGACCTTTTGCCTCCTGGGGTTTGACAATCCCCTGTCACCCCCAACGGGCAGAGCGACTTTAAAGGGGACATATTTCATTAAGGTGAAGTTTTTGCCCCTAATACCACCCTCCCTCCGCAGCCCTGGACCACAGTCATTTCCCAACTTCAAGAAACTGTACACAAAAGCCTTTTTCAAAGTGCTTTGAAGTGCCAAGACACTCGATTGACCAAAAGATTTTTTGGAAGGATCACTTTAATATCCTAAATTTGTGAAACCCTTTAAGTAAGGTTTGGGGAGGGAGTGACTAAGAAAAACCTTGAACTCTGCTTGGAAAACGGGCCCCAAAATGTGTAGACAAAAGGGGATTTTAAAGGGGTTTGAGGCAAACCCGAGGGGAGTAAAATCCCCTTGGGGGAATCAATTGTGGAATTGGGGAAGCCCCTGGGGTTTGGAGGTTAGGGGGGAAGTGGAAAGGGGTTTGGTGAGGGGGACAATGAAAAACAACCCTGATGAGCTGATAGATCAACTTCAAAGCAAAGGCCAGACCGGGGGAAAGGGTTTAAAAGGGGGGGGGAGAGAAAAAATTAAAGGGAAAATTGCCTACTTCAAAGATTAAGGAAATTGGCAAAATGGCTTAAGGCAAACCTTTTTGATAAAAAACCCCTCACACACTATTGCAACCGGCTGGTGACTGTTCAATGAACTGTTGGAAAACCCCTTTTGACAAATCATAAAGGAACGAAGGTACAGGCCCATGGACAAAATGTTGTGCAAAAAAGTCCTGACTCTAAAACTGGTCCTAGTGGCATTAAAAGAAAAGGGGAAGTAACCCCCAGAAAAGGTTTGCTACCGAAGCCCAAGGAAGGGGTTCCCCTTCTAAACACTAACACTCCCTCCCCCCTCCCCCCCCATCAATCATCCCCCGATTTTTCCAATAAATTAAGTGTCTGAAATTGTGCATCCCTTTTTTTTCAGTTTGTGTGTACTAAAATTTAACATTTTTTTGGGGTAAAAAAATTTTTTTTCATATTTTTGGGTTTTTGCACGGTTTAATTTTATTTCCATTATTTTTTAGGGGGAAAATTAATTCGCATAGCAACATTCCCATAACGACCACCCTCTTGCAGGGATAAGTTCCTATGGGGGGGTCCACTGTATTTGGTTTTGGGGGGGGGAAATGATTTTTAGAAGAGACTTAAATTTTATAAACGGGAAGGTTTCTTTTTTTTTTACAGGTAAAAATTCCAGATTTTAGGGCCTTTTTTATGTGCTTGATTTTTTGCATAGCGTGGATGGACACGAGGAACATCAAAGAGTGATTTTGGCCTTGTTTAGGGTCAGGTTTGTTGAGGTTGGAAAGGATTTTGAGGGGGGTTAATACAGAGTTAAGGTTCTAATGTAATATGCAGTAATAAGTAGGATTTTTTGTATGGGAAGGTTAGTGTAAAAATATTGGTGAGTGTGCTGCCTGTAGTGAGAATCGTTATCATTCTAACTGCACCCTTTTTTTGGGAAATTAGGCCTGAGATGGTTACTTTGTTTTTGAGCCCCTCACAAATTCCATAGGTGAGATAGGGGGTAAATAAGAGAGTGATATAGGGCCAGGGGGGCTGCTGTGGAGCAAGTCCCGATTTTCGATGTATGCCTACAGTCTTGGAATTTTCTTAAAAAATTTGTTGTATATGTGTATGAAATTGAGTCTATATCAAGGTGTTCCTAAAATTTTCCCTCGTAGTTTTGTGATGGGTGACCGTTTATCATTATGTTAAGAGGGACACTGTACTTTTTTTTCCAAACTAAATGAAGTGGGTTTTGTCAAGTTTAGTGTAAGTTTTTTAGTCCTCATCCAGGTGATATTTTCGAAATTTCAGTTTTACAGTATTGGCTACGTGACGGGGCTCGGGTGGGAAGATAGTAGTGACTCAAATGTGGGGGTTTGATAATTGCGAAGCATTTGGAGGTCATTTTTTAAAGGGAGAAAGAAAGAGGAAAGGGGACACTTCCTGTGGACACCAACGTAATTGGTTTTTGCAAAAAGTTTTCCCCATTGCGTCACAATTGGCTTCTGTTTTGAGGTATGACTTGAGGTATTAGGGAGTGCCCTCTTATCCATAGTGTGACAATTTTTTACTGGAGCAATCAGGCAACTGTATCAAAAGCTTTACAAAATCAAGAAAACCCCAGTTTGGGGCTTCTTTTTTTTTCTATTGCAGTGTAATATGTTCTACATGTGGGATAATAGCACATTTGTATTTTTATTAGGCCTGAATCCAAATTGGCAGGGTTTGGGATGTTTGGGAGATAAGGTAAGAGATTTGTTTTTTTGAATTAATTTTTCGAAGATTTTTGAAGAGGGGGTAAGTTGGATATTGGGCCCATATTACAAATCGTTTTGGTCCCTCCTTTGTATCGGGGTGACCCTTGCATTTTTAGTACTGTAGGGGAAGGGGGGATTCAAAGGGTTTGTTAACCCTTTCAGGGGCCAAGCCCAAACTGAGCACGCACCATTCCAAGAATTTTTAAAAAAAAAAAAAATTTTTATTTTTTCTTTTGAAATCGTAGAGAATCTTTTTTGGGAAAGGGAATAAAAAAAAAAATACGAATTTGGGAAAATTTTACGAAATTATGCTCTCGCGAAAATTTTTTGTCCCCGATATTTACGAACGGCATTTTTCCACTTTGACTCCCCTTTTTAGGGCCAATTTCATTATTCCCAATCAACCAAATTCTTAGCTATTCAAAGTAATTTCTTCTTTCTATCGATTGAGCACAAGAAAACGCCAAGTCAAATGTTTTTAACTATAAAAAAAAGTGAGGAAATTGTTTAATTTGCCAATTTAACAAAAGTTCAAAAAATTCCCAAATTTTAAAATAGGGTCCAGAATAAACAATGTAGGTTTTTCCTGGCATTAAACTAACATTTCCTTTGTTCATTAGTTATTTTTGAGCTTTTCAAATAAATTCCATTTTGATTTTTTTTTCACAAATGAAATTTTTTTCCAAACCAAAAAAAAGAAATTTAACTGTTATGCAAATTTAAAATGATAAAAATCATCACCACATTTATGAAATTTAAATTTGACCCCCCAGCTGACGTGTATTAGACTGGGAGGTCGTTTGTTTACTCTTGAATTCGCAAAAAAATTTAAAATTTCCGCAACTTTGAGCCAGTTTTCAAGCCATTTCCAGTGCAAAATCAAACAAAAACATCTCTAATTTTTGTAATATGTCTTCCTTCTATCAATGAGACCAAAAAAAATCGCAAATACAACTAAAAAAACAACGAAAAAAAACTGCAAAATGCTGTTTTAATCGAAAAAAACTGATTTCAGTTTTTTCTCTCATTATACACATGTGCTGCAGGATCTTTTTTTT